>WMED01024010.1:0-11326 GCA_019650415.1 Pipa parva
GTACATATTGGGAAAAAGTTGGACTAATTAACCCATTGCGATCCATACAAGAAGTATACTATATAAAAAATTGGATAACAATCAAAAAACACATTCAAATCGATTATCATTACTTACATGTATAACTAATAATCAAAACACACATTCAAATCGATTAACATTACTTACATGCATACCTCCGGGCAGAATGATGGTAGTTGTGCGGTATCCTCTGACCAGCACTGCCTCGCAGAACCGGGGCTGACCCGGAAATACTGGCTGCTCTTACAAACACATGGATAGATGTTCCAGCACAGAGAGATATCGGGAGGATGCCTATACACACCGGATCCAATTAACAGGGGAATGGCACAGCCAGGTATACAGATCGCAATGGGAGTGGTTACCCAACGGAAATCCCTTCACAGACAAGGTATTTAAACAGCTTATATTGTTTTTAACTTTAGCCATGAGTAAGCACCCACGGGTGTGAAACGCGTAGGCATTTTGTCATTTGATTTTATTTACTTTTAATTTACCTATGTGGTACCAATAAAGATAAGCGAATTTTACAATTTGGAGTGCCGGAGAATAATTTATACCACTATTTACTGCAAAGCGCCGTTAATCCTGAGCACCCGAGAGAACACACCTACAAAAGGGAGATTGAGCGGTCAGTTTGTTTGTTTGTTTGTTTGTTTGTTTGCTTTTCATTGGAAGACATGACCATTATGGCCATTTGTACAATACAACCATTTTCAATGTAATGCTATCCTTACTTAAAGTTATTTAAAGTGACCTCTACTAAAAATGCAATCGGTAATGAAAGCAAAACTACCACTCTTTACCCCCAGCAATGTAAGCGCATGGAAAACATATTTTTCAGCATTTTTGTCATGAATAAATGTAACAATAACCCTTCATATAAACACCATTTTCATTGCAACTACTTAACCCTCTGCATATACCTATTCATAGACAATTTGCATTGATTGCCAGAACCCAGACCTATGTACATTTTCACCATCCCACACTCCACATTCTCCTCTCACTTGATAATTGTACACAGCCATATTTACCATACTTTACTGGTGAGGCCCATGATGAAATCTTTCAAGGTTTTGTTTCTTTAAAGCCAATGTTTTCTACAGTTTTCATTGACTTGTTGGTGCCTGCAGATAATCTAACTGGATAAATGGATGATAAATTAATTTTAGCGCTACCTCCTGAAGTGTTGCTGTTCTTTATACCTGTTATCTTTATTGTTATTCCATTGCAAGATTTAATTAGTGATATGTCAAGGGCAGACCAGGGCTGCCTTTTTCATTAGGCAAAAAGACAGTTGATTAGAATGCCCAGCTTTAAAAGTATCCCACAGATTACTTTTCCCCTTTATATTCACTTATTGTTTTGTGTATATCAGTACAATCCAGTCTTCTCTTCGTACTTTGTGTCTGGTAAGGAGAATACATTTTACGTTTCAGTATTCAAACATATGTAAATTTATTTTGGTCTCATCCTGCGTTCACTTTCATCCACTTGTCATGATTACCCACAGCTCACTCATACACCTCAGGATCATAAGCCCCACTTACATTAGGAGTGATGCCTGTACCATAAAGGGCACCAGAGGTTCTTCTTTTTAACAAGAAAGGTTTATTTAGATAGCACACAGAACAGTTTCTTCACACAATTAACTTGGAGTAGCATACTTGTTTAGTACATTCATATATACAGAGTATAGTCACCATTAAAATACAGCTGTAATGAATAAATCTTCCCTTTAACACACATGAGGTGTTGCATATCTTGCCTGCAATGAAGTCAAGTAATTATCTGTTTGTTTTTAGATTTACAATCCTCCTGTGCATTTTCTCAATGCAGGTTCCCATTAGTTAATAATTAGTTCTGTTAGGAAGACTGAGTGGGACACATAAAGAAATGTTTGAGAAATAGGGGAACTTATGCAACAACTGCTATGTTTTTGGCAAGTAACACCAGTCTACTGGATTTTTAGGTGGTTATAAAAGCACTTAGTAGTATAGAAACATCACCACCTCAATAAAAATGTTCTCTAGGACTTTAGTATCTCAGGTGGGGTATTAATTAAGAATTTGCTCTGTTAAAAAAAACACAACACATTACACACAACTGTATATTGCCTGCAGAAGACCATTGGTCTAATTGTGTTTACAAAAAAAAAGAAATTAAGTCACTAACAAGGAATTAGGTCACTAATGCTACATGATTCTACTTAAATTCATCTCCTGGGTATTGTCTTGCTATCTATCAATTAAGACAGTCGCCATAACTGAATGACTTGTTTCTGTGGGCCTGCTTCAGAGAGCTGCTTGTTAGCATTCCCTGCACTATTGTGTTATGTTCTGAACTGCTACTGAGGTCCATTTTCTGGAACTCTATCTGATTTGGTTGGGGAGGGTCTCTTTCAGGCTTTTTGACACCTGCCTACCACTACTTGAATTAATTCCTCTCTGACTCTGGTTCTCCATCTACCCTCTCCCTTGCTGTTTGTGAGCCTGCACTATTACTCGCAATTTTAGTGTTCCTCCTATCTTTGTCTTCTGTTGCTTGGTTCCCCTGCTTCTTTCCTTTCAGTGGTGACTCATGCTATTCCCTCTGAGCTTATCTGTCCATAATTGATAGTACCCTGACACCCCAATTACCTCAGAATCCTACTCACGTATCCCAACCCAGCCATATATGCTTTCACTGAATATTAATTCAAATCAACAGAAATAGCTATTTGTTCCTGTAGCTGATTTTTAAGACTAGTTACTGTGAACTGGAGATTCCTATATTTATTCCCAGTTCTTACATCTTTCAACTCAAGCCTTTTTATGATAGGTTTCAGGGCTTTAACTCTATACAGTCCTTGGGAAATAAGGCTATTTCACAAATGTTAATTTCATCTCATTGGTCTCCCCCTCTTGTTACATTGAATCACTGTAGCTTCTTTAAATTAATAACTTTTTTTAAATGAGTTTTATAACATACAATAGACATATTCCAGCCTCAGGCTAACTGCCGACTTCTGGATATTAAAAAAAATTAATATGAGGAAAATTTCTTTGTGATAAAAGATGCAAATGTGTTTCTAAATAGTAACATAAAATTATATCAATTGTATAAAAATAATTACTAAATGAGGAATTACAGTTTCTTTCTTTGTAATCAAGGATATTATATGTGTTACATCTCATAGACTATAGTGTTCCCTCTATGTACTTCTAATACATCTGACATCATGTACTGTACTCAATTGCATTTACAATAAAGTTTTTGATTATTTTCAATATTATATATATATAAGATATAAGCTTCCACCTTATCCAGACCCATTTGTAATATAATACTGTCTTCTTTTGTGTTGGATATGTTAAACAGCTTAACGTGCAAAACTGTAAATTTTACTATGCAAACCCTCATAAGGTAATTAAGAAATATATTGAAGGGTACAGGATCCAACACTGACCCCTGTGGTGCCCCACTAGTAAGGGTGACCTTATAACATACATAAACCCCAGCTAGGGACCCCTGCTAGCTGGGGTTTAGGTAGGTTATAGTAATTATCTCCATAGCACTTGTTTTACAGTAGCGCTATGGAAATAATTAGGTTTTAAATTATAACCGCTTACTTTCTGGTTAATGATTTCAATAGCGCTGGATGGGTGCTGATGCTGGGGGGGATCAGAGGGAGGTGTGGGGTTACTAGTGGCCCCTAATAGATCATTTTTATGTGGTTTAGACTAATTATTTCCATAGTGTCAGTATTGTAGTATAGCTATGGAAATAACTGGGTTTTATTTCATAACCGCTTACTTGCCGGTTAATGATTTAAATAGCACTTGATGGTGCTGATACTGGGGAGGATCAGAGGATCGGAGGTGGTGTGGAGGTCCCAGGGACCCCTACTAGATGGGGTAAAAATGCAGCCATTTTAGAAAAATAAAAAAATTCATTCCACCGAATTACCATAAACTTCGGATTCGTGCAGAACAGAATTTTTCAAGAAATTCTAAACGAATTCCACTTTGGTAGAATCAATTCGACCATCTCTATTCATGATATATGTACAAGTATTGGAACAATAATTGTAAGCTGTTGTAAGTTTTAAAATAATTTTTATTGAGTACACAGTTATATGTTGTTTTCATACATTGCTTTCCATTTTACAGAAATTATTCCAGTCTCTTTGAACCCGTAGGGTCTGTGTACTCTCATCAGATTGGACTTTGTACTGTGGGCATTCCTGCAGCTGCATTCCCAGTGAACATTCTAATAAACAGTTGTTGAAAACTGGAAGTGTTACATTAATGCCTTATTAAAGGCACAATCACACGGTAGTGACATTATAAACAGTGTGTCCCATCGATAACATATCAATAACTTTCAAATGGTGTCAGAATTGTGCAATGACCATAAATGAGTAAAAATGTATTATTTTTTTATTTTAACAAAAAATCTAAAGGTAATTCCAAAACTTTTCATCAAAAAAATTAGAACCTAGCCAAATCAAGGTATGGGAATCAGAATCATAACCAGAACCGCAATGCAGGGTTCTGTGCACATCTCCTTCATACATTATGATGATGATACTATAAATGCCTTTAAAATTTTTAATACATTAGGGATTTAAGAATTATGTTGTCAAAGGATGGCTTAATTCTACCATCTTTGTGACCTGACAGAGTAAATAGACTAAGTTAATCTGAGCTTCTGTTTTTGCTGGTGTAAGCCTGGCATGGTTTCTGGATCCCCTGCATTCCTGCTTCAATCTGTTAGCTCTGGGTGACTTTCTCTGCAGTTCTGTGTTCCTGTTTTCTTCTATCAGCAAATCAATTTTGTGCTTTCCTAGTGTACCAGTTGTGTTGTTCCTGTGTTATCCCAAATGGGATATTGTTCCAATATCCCATTTGGCATCTCTAAATTGGTGGGGGCCATACCCAATTGCAGGGGTTAAGGGTAAAGGCTCTGCATCCAGGTTCAATTAGTGCTAATACCTTTGTCTGATATTTTTGTGCATTTTTTATGCAATTTAACTGCTGTTTGTGTGATGCAGAAATTACATTTAATAATGAGATTTAAAAGCTGCAGTTATCAGTTATAATTTTTTACTAATCTGTTAGATGTGTTCTTGGCTAGATCTATAGGTTTGGCAGCTGAGAGACTACTTCTGGAATCATCATGTGGATTATAGATTTATGCAAAATAATGGCTAATTGATTCCCTACACTGGTCCTTCGTTTATTGCTGAAATAAGATGGTAGATTGTAGAGTTTACCACAAAGGCTTCAATGTTTATGTATATAGAGCAAACGTGTAGCTGTCCATATGACCAATGGACAGAAAAAGATGATATTAAATCACAAAATGAATGATAACTTTTAGATTTAACAAATGCAGAAATGAAAATATAGTGATAGTACAGAAAATCGACTCAATCAGGATAACAGTCAAGAAGAGTATTTTGTATGTAAAAGCACATATTATAGATTAGATTGGGCACAAAAGGCAGTCCGTGGGAATTGCTTGGTTTGGATAGTAGTGTCACAAAGCTACATGACTAATAACTAATTCCAGGAGATATATCATTATAAATGTGGTATGCTTATCTTATAGGTATTTACACTACATTGCTATGTTATCTTGACCTCCGGTAGATGAGAAAGAGAAGTTCAAAGAAAGTCAAACTAATAACACAGCAGATTAATCATGCTGTATTTAAAAAACAACTATTGATAACAATATACTCCTTTCTGGAAATACTGTTTATTGCCATGTGCCAGAATTGCCTATTATTACTATTATATTATATTATTATTATTTCCTGTTTACCTCAAACTTACAAAAAAAAACTAATTTGGAATATTTGGCATCCTTTCTATCTGAGGTGGCCCTCAATTAGATGGCAAGTACAATGTAGGTTGCAAACAGAACTGACATTCAAAAAAGTGAAGTCATGGAGGCATATTGGGCTGGAAGGGAGCCTAAGGCAATGGTCCCTCAAACATATATGCCAATTGCCCTCTTTGTAAGGAAAGGAAAGTTTGTAAAAGTCACTTCTGTGACACATCACAAATTGGCTAAAAACTATCTGCTCTCTACTTATAAGGACCAGAAAGTAAAAAGCAGACCTTTCTAGAGTTGATGTAATACTGCATATATTTTCAGTGAACACTGCTTTAAGCTTGTTTTGGCTATGTGACTTAAATTACTTTGTCACGCATGTCACACACTCTATGAACTCTATTGATAAGGACCCAAAATGAGTACAACTTTGGCTTCCTCTGCTGTGACAGTGTCTCATTACCTAGCAATGAGATGGAGCCTTCCTACCGGTCACCCATCACTTCTCTGATGTGGCAGTGGCAATTTCACCACTATTGTAAAGAAGCACTCAAACTTATTTGTTCACCTATAGACAATGGTTGTAGTTGCTGCCAGTGGCTTATAGTTCAAGATTAAGTCAGTTGGGGTTTTCTCAAGAAGTATTCTTAGCATTCCTATATGATATTCATGAGTGTTCCTAACAAAAGATTTTCCAGTTATTGAATGTTAAGGTTTAGTATTTGTCCTATTCAGTTCCTGTGTGTTTTATGTCTGCTGTTCCTGCTCTCCAGTAATTGTATGTTACTATTCCTCTGTTTCATCATTTTACCAAGCTCACAACAGGGGGCTAACCTGGTGTTCAGGACCTGGGGATTCCCCACCACCAAGTCCATACGTCTTTGTGTGAGGAGAGGCAGTAACTTTGACTCTGTGCCCTGGAATTAAGAAGTGTTAACCTTCTGTGATAAATAGTAAATATCCTTCATGGCTCCTTGATGCATTTTAGTAAAGCCTCAGGCCCCTCAAGGTACACATTTTCCTAAGCATCCATTCTGATAATCTTGTACCATTTGTCATTGAAGTAGATTCTTCTGATACAACCAGAATCTAAATTAGTTTAGCTGATTCTTTGTCCCAGGCCTTTTCTCAACTTCCATAATGGGTAATATATTTTCCTGTCTGATTATTTGTAAAATCCCATTTAATTATTTGGGTCGTTTTTGGGGCCTATTCTTCAATAAAACTCAGATTGGTGAGCTACCCAATGCCAAGATATAAAGTTGTTTGTTAGCAATTTTCCTAGCCCAAAGTTGTTTGCCAGCTTTTGCCTACTCTCACTTCTAAGCAACCCATTGGGTTCTACTTAGTGTTGTTTGCACCCTAGTCATTATATGTTTTCTGATATGTTACTATTAAGCAAGTCTTTTATCCCTCTAAACTGCCTACTGTTTATTTTTATAAAAGAAAGTTTTTGTCTACATGGAATACATTAGAAACTAATACTTTAGATAGAGTGCCCCAATTTGTCTTTAAGTTTTTCTAGGTAGAATGTTAATGGGTAAAAAAATTGACCTTTTTTTCTTTCTGCTTCCAATAAAGCCAGAAAGTGATTAATAAATCATTAGATACAGCAGATGTTTTTTTCCCCACAGTAAGAAAAATGGAAACAAGTGACCCAAAAAATGTATTTAAGTACTCAAAGCTCTTATTCACCACAATATGTTTCAGGTCAGATGGCTAAAGTAGTGGAGAAAATGAATAAGGCGTACAGTATATACATAGAACCCTTAGACAGTTTTGAGTAGTTAAATTTTTTTTTTGGCCACCTGTTTCAATTTTTCCTGTTATGCTACAATTAGTGGCCGAGCGGAGACACAAGAATATTTGGTTGACCCTAATACAGAAAATGTCATCTACTGCATAGCATGTATTTGTGGAAAACAATACATAGGTAGAACAAGCCGTAAACTTAGAATTCGAATCGCAGAACATTTAAATATTATTGAAGGAAAATGAAAAGAGAAGAGATATAACCTAAGGGAACACTTTGAGCAGTGTCAGGGCGGTAACGCTGATAAGTTTTATTTTCAGTTTTATGGTTTAGAGAAAATTAAATTACCAGAAAGGAAAAGGAACTTAAATATATATTTTATCCCAAAAAGAAACACAATGGATTCATAAGCTAAAATCTTTACAACCATATGGGTTAAATAGGAATATTGATCTATGGTCCTTTTATAGGTTTTAAATATGTTTATTTAATACTCTCTCTGCTTATACTGTATGTGTTTTTACCACTTGGGTTTAGAAGAATAGAATAGAAGTTTATTGTCACTGGAAATACATGTATATCAAGTGAAATTTTTTTGGTGCCACCATATTACAGAAATCAATAGATATATAAATATAATAATACAGTAATATAATAAATATACACAATACATAAATATACAATAGAATACAGGCAGACATAATGTGGGTGAAGAGTGGTAGAGAGGCAGCAGAGGGGATGAGTGGGGGGCTAGTGTCCAAGTGTGGAGAGATTCAACCTTATGTTGGAGTCATGAAAGAAGCTTTTTCTCAACCTGTTTGTGCGACACTTTAGACTCTTGTAGCATCTACCAGATGGTAGAAGTGAGTACAGACCATGATTCAGGTGGTATACATCAGCGATAATGCAGCGGGATCTGGACAGGTATATACTAATGTCATGATGTAGGTTTTATGTACTGTTTTATATACTTTTGAACACTATTGTATTTATTGTTTTTAATTTATTATGTTATATTATTTTTTATGTGTACATTTATATCGTAATCAACTATCTGTTGAATTATTTAATTATTATGAGTACTCATAGTAGTTTGATAGTTCTTGAATCCACAATCAGGCATTCTCAAATAGTGACATTATTTCTTCAGTATGCGAAATTTATTAAAGGCGAAGTGATCGATCAAAATTTCGCTCGAAATTTTGAATTTTCGCTCAATCGGTAAAATTTACGACTTTAATAAATTTTGCCCACTGAGGGAAAATACATAGGTTTCAGGACACTAAGAGCTAGAAGTGATGTAATTTGACAACTTCCTGTTTATATCACTGAGATCAGAAAGTGACATCATTTGACAACTTCCTGTTTGTCAGGCTAATGAAAATGATAATGAAAATGTACTTTTACCTTGGGAATAAGTAAATCACTTAGATCCTCCATTAAAACAACAAATCTTTCTTAACCCCATTCTTCCTGGACAGTACATATGGGAATTCTAAATCATATAGGATGCACCAAATTCAGTTGTGATTTCAATGATGATGTCACTTCCTGTATAAACACTTAAATAGCTAGTTCCCACACTAACAAATTAGCTGCACTACTTCTGATATCTTACCAATTTCCCTGATGAACCCTGAATAGGCGAAATGTGTATTGAGGAATTATTTCTGATGGGCTCATTATTTTAACATTTCATGTGAGTGTAAACATTTGATTTTTATTAAAAGTGTTTTAAATATTAACTATTATAACTTTTTATTGGGAGTTCTTACCCTGTAGCGGATCACATACAAAGCACAGCTGAGACATGGAACCCACACATTGAAGGATGAATTTTATCCATTCTGTTCTATGCTGATATTCCAACTACAAAATGTCAGTGCAATTTTTCCATTTTCTTGAGGATTGCTTACTGGAGTTTCTTGTGGACAAAGAAAAATTTTCAGTAGACCTTGAGTTACAGAAATCTGCACCTGGACAGTTCCATTGATTTTATTGAAGTGACTGCATCCATAGCGCAAGTGTTTCCATCCATCACGCTTTATTGTATTCTCCTGACACAGGATTACCCATCCATCAGGGCTCCTTTTGACTTGACAAGCCTGTTACCATGAGCTAAATTCACCCATGATAACCTAAATCCTGAGTTTACTGAAATGACTCCATTTTTGAAAAATGCAGCATTTTACTGTATTAACTAACATGTCTATTTTTTCTGTTCCAGATTTGAAAAATCTAGTCAAAAATATTTCTACAGCCTTGTCAAAGGTTCACCCAGCCCTATCAAAAGCTGAAATAAAAGCATCGGGTTGGGGGAAGGCATTCAAAATCTTTTTTTTTTTTTTATCTTTTCCCAAATAAATCCAGTCTCTTTAGAATAATCCTACCCCCATTAACTGTGTATTCTCATCTTTCCATGTAGTCTTACTTAAAACTGTTAACTTATTTTTCCAAGAATACTCCTTCTTCAGGTCCTGTAGGTTCAACATAACATTACATCATGGCTTACTAGACCAGCACTGCTTTAGGATAGAGTGGTTGTGTTAAACCACAGATGAAAAAAAATGAATATTGCAGTATCTGGTGATACCTTTTTTGTTGGACTAACAGTTTTTTTAAATTAACAAGCTTTTGAGAGGTTTGTTCTCTTTTTAGCAAGTCACAAACAATACTAAGTTAAGAAGATATTATTCTAGAATAAATATTGTCAGGAGTGGGCTAGACTGGACAAGGATAACGGGGGTTAGTGGTGGAATTCTTTGATATAGGGAAACACACAGTTTAAAAGCAATCATAAATAAATGCATAATACTGTATAAAGGTATGATAGTGTGATCAATAAACAAGCAAAAAACATATTAACGAACAAATTATTGTAGCATAAAGCAATCAGGTGTCATAAATACTGTTAGGAATGGATTAAAGCTGACAAGTGGGGCAGAGGTAGAGGGAGGGGTTGGAATTCTGTGTTACAGAGAGGATCACAGGTTCAAAGCACACAAAAAATACATACTTTACCATTATATAAAGTTATGATAGTGAGACAGAAATCCAAGATATACAATGAGTCCTGTATTTTTGGTATTGAAATGCATTATCATTTTGAGTTCAAAAGTTTTTCTTTTTTGTGTGTTGTTAAAGTTCCCTTTGAGTAGTTTGATTTTTAGATTTTTGAATTGTTTGTTTAGGTTAGAATGGATTCCGACTGGAGTGCACGGTTCTTCATTGTTAGGAGGGTGAATGGATTGTTTATGCAGGTTCATCCTCATGTGCAGTTTTTGGCTAGTTTCTCCAATGTAGCAGCCACTCTCACATGCAGTACACTGTATCATGTACATTATATTGGCAGTGGTGTAGGTGTAGGATCCACTCATTTTGTAGGTTTTATCCCCATGTCTGGCTATGGCATCTCCACATATGTGGTGGCATAATTTGCAGGATCGATCTTTCTTACAAGGTTTTGTTCCCTCGTTTTTGTTTTGTTCAGTGGGGAGTTTGCGACTGACAAGTTTGTGGTTTAGATTTGGAGGCTGTCTGAATGCCAGTATTGGGGTCTGCAATAGTGGGAATAAGTAAAATCACCAAAGACTTACAGCCACTTCCATCAGGAGATGAAAAATTAAAGGACATCTTCCCTAGTCCCCTAATACTGGCATTCAGACAGCCCCTAGTCCCAAATACTGGCATTCAGACAGCCCCTAGTCCCCCAATACTGGCATTCAG
>WMED01024011.1:357-11326 GCA_019650415.1 Pipa parva
GGGGGGGTTGTCTGGCAGGCAGCAAAGTGTTTTTTAAATATTGTATTTGTTTCTGTTTTGTTGTTTTTTACTTTAAAGGAGATCGAAAGTCAAGAAATAAAAACAATTAAAATACTTACCTTATACTGAGCCAATTGATTACAGTCACAGCATGAGCTGTGCTGTAATTAGCCGGCTCCTGTCCTTCCCCCAATGCTTCTTCACAGCGCTGGCTGACTGGTAGGCAGCACCATGGCTCTTCTCACCCTGTTACACCTCGGGTGTTTCAGGACTTAAACATCACCACTTTCAGTGCAGGGGCCAATGATAACGCTCCCCGCAATGAGCATGATAATATATGAGGCCGGGGAAGGGGAAGAAGGAGCTGTGTGCTGGCTTCTATGTCAGCCAGCGCGCTATGCAGGAGTTGTCAGGGGAAGCATCGGGAGCTGGCTAATTACAGCACAGCTCATGCAGTGATTGTAATCAATCAGATCAGTATAAGGTAAGTATTTTAACACTTTTTTTATTTTTTGACTTTAGGTCTCCTTTAAAATAAGATATGTGCAGTGTGTATAGGGATTTTCATAGTTTTTTTTTTAAAGTCCGGCCTTCCATCAGTCTGAGGGACAGTGAACTGGCCCCCTGTGTAAAAAGTTTGGGGACCCCTGCTTTAGACTATACCTTTGCAGTAAGTGTGACTGAAAGCCCAATTTTTCAAGCTTAATATTATACTTTACAGACACAACTTAGAATATTTGGTAGCACAGATTGAATATACTGTATAGTAACTATAAATGCACTGGAGGAATTTTCAATTTTTGGTATTACTGTTTTTAATAGAGATTATTTACTGATTTGCTTTTGCCCAGTTCATATACATCAAAAGTGTATTTCAGCATACAGTGTACAAAATTAACTACCGACAGAAAAAATAAAGAAATCACTGTACTGTATTAGTAAAAGTAAGGTTTCGAAGAACAATGTAATCTGTAAACAGGGTCCCTGTCACATCTGATCTGCTTTATGTATTTGACTAACAAAAGTATATTTTATGGGTTTTTTTATTTTATATTTAAATTGTATATTTGTTAACAATAGGTTAAAATGGCTTCCAGCTCATTTCTAATGGTGTTTAAAATATTATAGTTGGTTCTAAGTTATGGAGACACCTAAATAAATGCCATCCACATTGTGTATGGCCTTTAAAATGGCCACAGTGTTGGAAAGATTTGCCTTCTTCCCCTTAGCAACAGGCCAAGCAAAGAGAATGGCATTCCTAACCAAGCTTTCATTTTTTGAGGTGTCTCCATACCTTTGCACCACGCTGTATAATCAGAATTTACATCATGGTTGCTTGCTACTGGAAAAAATGAAGCATACAAAACACTTGATTCCTAGTGAGACTTGAATCATTTAACACTTTTTTTGACTTCAAAGTAAAATTATGTTAGAATTTATCTACAAGCATATTTTTATAAGCACATCAATTGCATTTGTAATTAACAATAAAAAAGCTTCTCGAAAAGATCTTTAAAATGACATATACAACAAAAAGAAGAACTAATCTAAGCAGCAGCTATGTAAATAATACAAATTGGGTGAAAGTTAATAAAATCCAAAATATCAGTATCGCGATATCGAACAATTTTTACCAATATCGTGATATTGACCGGTTTTGCTGATATCGGAAGTTTATCGCTACCATGATATCAGCAATATCAATATCGTGATATTGAAATTCGATTGAAATTTTTAATCTGTTTATTTCTTTGGAAAATAATATATCCATAATATCGCTGGAAAATTTGATGTCGGCAATATTGATATCCTGATATTGGTAAAAATTGTTCAGTATCATAATATGGATATCGCGATATTGATATGTTCAATTTTATGAAATTTTGCCCTTAAAGAATAAATCGGGATATTTATAAAGAAATCCATTTCCATCTTTTCAATTTGCATCAGTGTATTTTGAAATGTTTTGCTTCATAATTCTGCTCCACTGTACATTATGATTCTGCTGATTTCTCTGGGGTGGAAATACATTTTCAATGTTGAAAATAAAGTTATTGATAAATACTGATCAGTTGAAATCAGCAGAGTTATTCAGTTTTGTTCAACATCCATTAAATATCATTATCATTTTTTTGTCGGGAAAACTTTTCCAAATGTGACAGAACCAACTCCATAGTAACAAATGGTTCATGTCAATCTGAGAAATGACCTGATCATTTGAAATAAGTGAAGATTTTTGTGGCTGATTCCATTAAGCAGCAATGGAGATTTCAATGGGAACCTAATTTATGTCAATTTACATTACTTGCAAAATGCATTTATTGCCATGTCTTTTGCTTAACAGCTCCCTGCTTGCAGATATCTATAAAATATAGAATTTATAGCTGTTCTATATGCATTTCTTCAAACTGCTAGGGGAATATCTTCCTCAATACAAAGGCAATAATAATATGGGGCAAGTGAGCCAGGTGTTGGTAATGGAGAATTAAATTAAGGGAACAAGTAGGGACAATCTGTCACAAAGACCAGAACTATCAACAGTGTGTTGTCTTCCAGGCACTCAAATTTGATATATCAAAGATCAGTGAGAAACATTGGTAGATTGGGTTGCTGTGGATGCAGCAGTCATGTTTCTCATTGACATCAAGAAAAAGGTGAGAGGTAGGAGAAAAGTCCTTGGAGCAATGACCTTTTTGAAAACGTACCTGTGGCACATTCGATAGCAGAGAGGTGGTGGTATATTAGGGAGATAAACAAGTGACTCAAGATATAGAAAGGAATAATTTGGGTTCTTGGAAAACTGGATTTGTTTCTTGTAAATGTATAATTTTATAACTATAAATGGGCAGCAAGAAAGCCTGAATAATAAATCAGAAAAGCAATAAAGAAGATTTAAAAAGTTATAAAGAACAAAATAAATTAAATAGAAAAACAGATAAAAGCAGCACAAATGGAGACAAAATTAATTATTACCAAACAAAGCCCAAAATATTTTTTTCAATATATGAATATTAAAAAAAAGGTTAACATTTATAAAAGCAAAATTTAATAAACTCGGAAATGCCCGATTTTGCTTTTCCAAGTTTATTCCCACGAGATCTCGGAAGTTTCTTGCAGTAAATATCATGGGATTTTTTTCAGTTGATATTTGTCGACAGAAACATTCGATCTAATTTTTCGACCTTGATCTCGATTTTTCGATAAAAAAGTAGCCGTACTACTAATGTCAAGTATGGCTACCTTTCCATTGAAAAATTCGATTGAAAAAATTGATTGAAAAATTTCAGTAGGTAAATATCGATCGATTTTTACTGCATGAACAGCCAAGATGTTCTTGGGATAAACTCGGAAAAGCAAAACCGGCTTTTCCAAGTTTATTTCATTTTGCCCTTAAGGTTTTGAATTGTGGAGATATATCTGGAGAAAACAAATGCATTTTGTCTTTATTGTATTCACAAAGAAAAATTTTTTTGAACATTAAATTTCTAACAATAGCCTAAAAAAAACAAAACAGGAAAAGATGGCGCACACCCCACTGTTCTAAAGTTAGTACATAAAACTGGGGTAAAATGTGGCTAAGTGGCAGAAAATAGAGGGTGGTGGAATTAGTATTGGTCCTATTCTTGATAATATATTTATTAATGACCTTGTAGAGGGCTTTCACAATGAAATATATGTACTTTTTTAAGACAATTTTATACAGTGTAAAGTAATTAATACATGAATTCTTAATTGCATAAAGCATTGATTATATATTCTTCCACAAGCTATTTATTCAGCCATCATGTGTTCACCCACAACATGGCCTAAATAGGTAGTGTTACACTATCTGGGAAAAATTTATTAAAGTCAGAAAAGCCGTTTGCACTTTTCCGACTTTAATAATTCGGGAGAATGATTTGAAAGGTTCTCCTGGTAAGTATCGCGAGATTTGCATCGTGCGATACTTGCTATGAGAAACTTTTTTTATTGGATATATCCATGGAAAGGTAGTTATACTGTATGGCTACTTTTCCATGGATATATTTAATTTTAAAAAGTTTGTCACAGTAAGTATCGCACGAAGCAAATTTCCCGATACTTACCGGGAGAAACTTCAAAGCGTTCTCCCGATTAAAGTCGGAAAAGCCGAAAAGGCTTTTCCAACTGTAATAAATTTTGCCAGTGTTGAAAATACAATCATGCATGTTATTTTGAATCATTTAAAACAAGTGATCTTCCCTCTGCAAACAGGAGAGGTGCATTTGGTTACCCCAGAGTGTTTCTCATAAAATACAATGTGATGTTATAAATGTGCAGCACTGAAGTGTTTTAGGAATATGCTGCACTGGAAATGTAGGTGTCTGGATTTATTATCTTTCAATTCTGAAGGGCATTACATTTTTCATGACATACTATTAATGCACTAAATGTCTGTGTTTCTACAGACTTTCAATCGAACCTGCTGAAGCAGACCTCTCAGACACTCTTTGACTCATCAATTTAATTGGCTTCCTTAAAAGACTGAATCACTAGCTGTCTCTGGTTGAAAATATATATTTCTTCATCAGGGTCACTGCATTCATACCCTTCAGCTGCTTATATTTACATTTCACTAACGATGGCACCAGCATTGCTATGGAAACCAAATACATGGTAAAGTAACATTTTAAATAAGTTTGATAGGCTGGTCTTCACACCACAAGAAATCATAAAATAAAAATGTTGAAAACATCTATATCAACAGGAAATATAACTAATTAAAAAGTGGCATTTACCATTTATTTAATATGATTTTTATGTGATTTTCACATAATATGTCCAGACTTGTGAATGACTATGAATTTTATACTGTAAATGTAATTTAATATTACATTGTCAGGCTAAATAATATATTAGTTTAGCTATATATTTTTGAAAATACATGTGTTTTATAATCACACATTGGTTAGTTACATAGGTGCTGTTGTCTCAGTTGTATCAGCTTGCATTTCCAAACACAAGAATACAAAACAAAAATGCTGGTAGGATACAGAGCCCATTCTATTGATTGCCACCAGGTGAATTTGTATTGGGTCAAACATTTCCTTTGTCAGGATAAAAATGCAAAGTACTACAAAGCTATTTAAAGTTGCATTATAACCATTAATTCACTCTAGCTCTAGCCTGTCTAATATTAGGAAGATATCTGAGAAACCCCTACTGGTGAACCAGATATGGGCACAACTCCTTCTAACAGTGACATAAGGCTCTACCCATGAAATGTAGAGGGGGAAAGAATGGCACAGGAATACCAAAGAATCAAAACAGTGTTTTACAATATAGTAGGAGGAATTCAATGTAGCTTTTTCATTCCAGGGCCTGTTTGATATTTGCGTCTCTAAATTTATTATCGGGCACACAAGGATTAGTATGAGAACAAAAGATCTGAGGATGAAAATTGCTAAGAACAGGTGAATTTGAGCCACAAATTGTAGGAGTGAACTGAAGTGTGGTATAAGTGAAAGAGACTGATGCAGTGGATTGAAAGAAAGAGGGGTTATAAATAAAATAGGAGGAAGGTATCAGTAAAACAGCTTATAAAATGTGAAGCACAGATGATAAATTCAGGTGGTTATGATGACATATGGCATAAATAATTTCTGAAGTGTGGTTACCATATAGATAAAATTTAAAAAAAAGATTTATATATGCAGCAGGATGTATTTAGCCAATTATTTGAAAGCTAAATTGTCATGTGTATAAAACAGATATCACAATATGTTAACAGTAGTTTCTCCAAAGTGAATGAAAATATATTTTGTTATCTTCAGTAGCCTTTTATTAGCTGTTTTCTGCAGTCAGTCAGTTCACAAGGTCTTTTATGATGGGGCCAGCCCAGCTACACTTGTAATTTTTTATGAAGGTTTTAATTTTTCTGTGTTGTTTATAAACACTATCATTTGATCACAGCATTTCAGGGGTGGGAGTACTTTTTACAATCTTTTGCCTTGGGTTTAGAATTATCTTAATCTAGCAATGGATAGTGTCATTTTAGAAGGGTTAGAGAGATGTGAATAGAGGATTCCCCAGATTTATACAACATTAATCCATCGTTCTAACATGAATAATTTACCTGTTATTGCCAATTCAAGATCTGAGTCCCTGAAAACAGGGACCTTTAATGCATGGCACTTTAATGGTAAAAGTAGTAAGATTAGCTGAAGTGTTACCAAGGATTTACTAAGAAATATAAACACAAGATGGTATGGGCCATAAATCTCATTAAGAGTCAAGGCTGCAAATATGTGTGGTGTAGAGAGTTCTGTAGATGGTTACAAATAAGAAAGTCCAACTTGAACAAAATTAGTTGCAATATTCATATCTTAAGAATTCCTGGTTTTATATGTTGCTCCATTAGCAGCAATCTAAGTTTACAAAATTAATTGCATTATATTCCTATCCAAAAAATTGCTGTCATGTGATTATGCTCCATAACATCTACTGGATTTGCTGGCGTATAAGACTACTTTTTAACCTCTAAAAATCATCTGAAAAGTTGGGGGTCATCTTATACGCTGGGTATCACTTTTTTCTCTCCTTACCTAGTTCCTCCGTCTGTGCTGAGCGCTACAGCATTCCTCCCCCAGTACCCAGTATTGATGTAACTTCCTGTGAGTGACAGGAAGTTTAATTATTGCTGGGGAAAGGAAATGCTATAGCGCTCAGCACAGACAGCTGGGCAACAGAGGAGCTAGGTAGGGAGAGATAAAAGGAGAGGGGGCGAGCAGTAAAATAGCGCCCCCCCTCCTTCAGAGGATAGGGCTTGTAGGGGCAGCACTGTGTGATGGTGCTCTGATAATCTTGGAGACAGAGAGGGCTGGGCAGGCAGGGAGAGCTGACCAATCCAAGCAGGATTTGCCTTAGAAGAGGGGTAGTCTTATAAGGCGAGTATATCCCAAACTCTATATTTTAACTGGAAAAGTTATGGGTTGTCTTATACGCCCAGTCATCTTATACGCCGGCAAATACGGTAATTATTTCCCTGTACTCTCCAATCAGTTTCTCCTTTAAAAGTAATTAATTTCAAGTATTTATTCCATCTTAAAGTCAGCTAGGAGTACGGTGAGTACTACTATAAGTGTTTGTGTAAGATAAACAAACCAGAAGTGGCCTAGTCAGTAATGGTCATATGTAAGCTTTTGGGTAATACCCACTACCACTGAAGGATAATTTGGTACTGAGAAGTTGTTTTCAGTTTGTAGTTTAACTGTATTTAAAGTGCATAGTTTCATGCTTGGAGGTCCTGCTTGTAAGCTTGTGATTTTTCACAGCATCCCTATAGGTACTTTTTCCAATTTAAATATATGTATGTATATTTTTATTTTAAAGTCCCACTAAGTTGTACAGCACTGTACAATTCAACAATATAGTTAAAATACAGGCATGGAAAAGTGCTTAACATAGTACAAGGGAAGTTAATTACAAACATACAATCATGAAGATACAGCACTCTAAGTGCCAGGCCATGATTGAAGTAGATAAGGGTCTCTTCCCTGTAGAGCTTGCAATTTAAATTGGAGGGAGACTTTCATACACAGATAGGTGGGTAATAAGTGCAGTAACATAGAGTGTCTCTCCATTAACCTAAGGGTGCCATTAAAAAGGAGAAATAGCTGTTCAAGGATAACATGAATGAAAGACATGAAAACCAGTGCAAGTGCTTCAAGAGATATATGGGTTTCATTTACGTTTGGAAAATATTTTACATTTTTGGTGTTGAATGATGGATAATGAAAAGAGTCAGCTCCTCCCGACTTCAATTTTGTGCTATGCTTTTTCATAACCATGCTTAGCAACTATTGTGTGCTGCATTGCATGCTATTGGCGCATGGTTGCCCAATCACAACACATCAACATATCCTAATATGTTAACAGCATTTTCTCTACAGGTATCCATGTAAATATACTTTATTTTGAGTTACATTAACTCATTATGTTCGAATGCTGCAAAGTTTTTGCTGTCCAATGTGTTAAATGAGAAAGCTTACAGCTACATCTGTTATGTTTTAACCCACTTAAAAAAATTGACATGATGTCCCTTTAAGTGTCAAACGAATAAAACTATTTTGAATATTTTGTGATGCATCTCAAACTTTTAGTGCTTAACTTTTCTATCTACCAGCTAAAATTACAATTACATTTTGCATGTTTCTCTCAGGAAGCCTTTAAATGTTGTTTGAATATTGAAACTGGATTAACGCCAAATGAAAATCTGTAATTTCAGTAAACAAATGCCTTATTAATATACACCGCCTCCTTGCTTTGGCAGACAATACAGTCTTAAAAAAAACAACAAAAAAAAACAGAACATCTTCTAACTTCAAATAGCTCTAATTGTAATTGTGGTAGAGTTAATGGTTAGCTAAGAATATGCCAGCAGAGTGATGCTTTTCAATATGTTTGGAATCTGTTTTTTATTGATTGGATAAACTGGTATAATAAAGTTGAAGTTTAATGCTGATTATAAAACAAAGTTCCATTCTGCATTTTAATTACTCACTGATCAATATTTCCAAAACAGCCTGCCATCAGATACTTGATATCTTCATAGGCTTGTATGTTTTTTTTCTTCTTTTCAATGCTTCTCTGTTAGACAACCTCCCATTAAGTTACTGCTAAGGAATATATGTTGTATGATTTTTTTTTTTATCTCTACCTAGTTGTTGATGAATTATTGACATAAAGTACCAGTTCACTGATCATCATTCACATTAGATAAAACCATTATTGTGCAACCAATTTAAGCAAGAAAAATAAAATCATGCATCATCTGCTTCCAATGAACATAAGTGCTATACAGAACTGTAACTTAAGTGATTTAAAACCTCATGAGAGTCACATCTACATAAAAGACTTGTTATAACAATGGGAACAATTCATCTTCTTTCTTACAAGGCAAACATTTTTTAATCATGACTTGCAATCACAATGTAATCTGTTATTTACCTCATCACGCTAAGAGGTTATCTGAGACCAAGACACTGAATGGTAAAATTATTTTCAGTTGTGTCAACATGATGTGCAATATATAACCAAGCATTTCATAGCAACAAAATGTCTGCCAGATCTGTATTGGGATTTTAGTATGTCTTCTTCTTATTTTCCCTGTCAGTTTAGGCTGGAGAGAATGAACTGAGTGAACAAATTTATTTATTCACTGTTTCTCTATGCTGCAATTGAGTTGGGCACCTTAGCTGAATCCATCAAGTGAAAATTATTTTTCGACTTACAGTTTTTTTTTTTTTCACTAAGTTGGAGTGCAAATAGGCTGGGAATAAATTCCTTTGCTTTACTCGTCTTATTCCCATTACAGTAGGATTGACTAATCTAATCTAAAAAAAAAAAAATAAACAAAAAAACTATTTTTGTCATTTGACCACAATAGATTGAGATATCCTGATGTGTTAACAGTCATTTTACTACAGGGATGTCTAATCTTGATAAATCATTGCTCATTGAGCTAGGAATTTGCACAGTTGTTCCTTTCACAAAAGTATTAAGTGACAAATCCAACACAGCTACACCTGTATAAAAATCAACTGAGTTACAGAGGACAGTACATAAATCAAATAAATTAAAACATATAAAAACATACATTTACATATAGCTACTGGCTATCTGCAAATGAGCAATGTGTATGTAAATAGATTTATCAGCTCAGTGATATGAAATGGAACTATCTGATGCCATTGACCAATGTGCAATGTAAGAAACGAAATTGTTATTTTTTGATTTATTTTTTTTGTTGTTTTTCTTTAACACATGCATTATTTTATGATGATTTCAAAATGATTCATATAACCATGGAGACCAGAATGCATTTTTGTGCTTTTCTACTTCATACACCACAGTTTAAGCATAGGTGTCTCAGAGATCAAAAACGCAGGTTTTAAAGGGTCAAATAAATAATGCTCAATATAAAAATGATGTTTTCCAACTGCATGCTTTGAAAATGACATAGCACAACGCGTTTGGAGGGTTTTATCAATTTTTCAGAAATGTGTGCTTTTCTGACATCAGCTACAGAGGCTTTATTAAAAATGTACAAGTATTAATAATTCACTAACTAGACTGCAGGAATGGGAAGTCAGTGTTTCAAGTAAAAAAAAGAATCTAAAGGAAAACTGTCCATCAAATGTGTACTATTTTAGCTAATCTTTTAAAGTATCCTAAATATAGACAAAAGGAAATGACATACACATTAAACACTATGGTGACCTATATTTATAATTTAACATCAAATATCATGAGATAGGTGAGAACCCTTTTTTGTTTTTGTGAGGTTCTTCTTTTACCATTAGCATTTAGGCTTTCCAAAGTTGGACATGACTTCTTTAGAATTCATCCTTGTATCATCCAATGATCACATAACTACTTTAGAAATAATTTAATCATCATTCATCAGGCTTCTAAAGACATTAGTGTATATGTTTAAAATGATTATAGGTTGTTTTGAAGATTATGAATAGATAGACAGACAGACAGACATACAGATAGATAGATAGATAGACACTGTAAATCAGGGGTCTCAAACTCGCGGCCCGCGGGCAAAATGCGGCCCGCAGGACGACAGTTTGTGGCCCCCACCTCTGCATCACCTACCAATGGTTTTGCGGCCCGGTATCGGCTGATCATTTTTCTACAAGCCGTGAGTCCCTGGCAGGGCTGTAATCTCATCGATAAAGCTGTGTTCAAAGAAAAAAAAAAACAGCAGCAGCCCAAATCAGGAAGTGATCCATGTGCTGTGCTGGTCGCTAAGGTAGGTAGAGAGAGAGAGAGAGGGATGTGTGTGTGTGTGCATGTGTCTGTGTGTATCTGTGTCTGTGTGTGTGTGTGTCTGTCTGTGTGTGTGTGTCTGTGTGTTTCTGTCTGTGTGTGTGTCTGTGTCTGTCTGTGTGTCTGTGTGATATATTTAATAAAACACCCCAGTGACCCCACAATACCCCCC
>WMED01024012.1:0-10799 GCA_019650415.1 Pipa parva
GCGCAGTCGCCCGAACTGTTCGCACTACTTCGGACAATGGTGAATTCCCCCCTAAATGCCCTGGGTCTAAAAAAAAAAAAAAGTCTAAAAAAAATAAATAAATAAATACAACAAAATAATGGTGAAAATGTTTTTTGCAAAAGAGCATACTGTCGCCTGCAAATCAGATTTCCATTAAAAGAATGATATTGTTTCATTGTAAAAACATTAAAATAATGTTTGTGCTTTCATAGGGATAATTTGCCTGCTTCTTCTTTACACATTATCCAAACCTCTTTATTATTACTGATAGGTTTTCTAACAGGAAAAATAAGTCTCATACCTTAAAGGAGAACTAAAGTAAAAAAAATAAAAAAGAATTGTTAAAATACTTACCTTATACTGAGCCGATTGATTACAGTCACAACATGAGCTTTTCTGTAATTAACCGGCTCCTGATGCTTCCCCCGATGCCTCCTTCACAGTGCTGGCTGACGACCAGCCAGCGCAAAGCTCCTCCCACCTTGTTACACCTCAGGTGTTTTAGAGCTTTAACATCATCACGCTCATTGCGCGGGCCAATGAGAACGCTCCCCCCAATGAGTGTGATGACGTATGAGGCCAGGGAAGGAGAAGAAGGAGCTGCTTGTTGGCTTCTCAGTCAGCCAGTGCGCTGTAAAGGAAGCATCGGGGTGGGGGGAAGAAATGGCTGCCGGCTAATTACAGCACAGCCCATGCTGTGACTGTAATCAATCAGCTCTGTATAAGGTAAGTATTTTAACAGTTTTTTATTTTATTGCTTTAGGTCTCCTTTAAAGCAGGTTATGAAGTGGTCCTATACACAAATCATTGTTTTCATTGGTGCAGTCAGTGCTGTCTATGGATGTGTTGGAAATTAAATAGGATTCAATTTTAAAAAATGTAATTGGACATATGATATCCCTTTAAGAAGATTCCTTCTTAAAGGGATATCATTAGTCCAATCACATGAACATGAAACAGAGAGTTCCTTTAAGAAGTAACATGAAACAATTAAATATGATGGAAGTTTAAAATACCAAGATATTACAGTGGAATAAACAGCAGATAGGAAAATAATATATTTTATATTTAAGTAAAGGTCAGTGTTTGTTAGGCTGTGTATATGCAGAATTCATTGCTCAGGGATACTGTTGAATAATAGAGTAATTACTCTAAGGGAGCTGGTTGTTATAGTAATAAAGTACGAATCATTTTATGAGAACAAATGTATTGATTCCTCAAAAATATTCAGTTTTGAACAGATCTTTTTTTCATTTGGAAGATAATCAATCAGAAGCAATCAAGCATAGTTGACCACATGGATCCATAAACTGATTACGATGGATGATTGCATATTCCTCTATCAAATGAACCAATGAATTAACAGTCATGTTGAACAAACAAATGATTTCATTATTTAAGGCAAAGTGCATACTCTAAACAAAAAAAATCACAGTTTGATCATCCTGCCATGGGCCAGTTGAATTATTGTCTGGAAGGATATTCTAAAGAACATAATGGAACAAAGATTCGCGGTATGCGGACAGTAAAGTTCAGTGGTGGAAATATCTGGCTGCCATATGTTTAACTAGGAAGGACTTTTTCTAGAGGTAGATTATATTATTATGCAGACCTATTTTCATGATTTCATGTTCGATAGGTGGATGCCACATTCATATTAATATGAATTTTAAATTCACATTTATTTGCTTCTAAAAATTCTGAATTAGTTCTATACAGCGTGATAGGCTATTGAACTTTAAAAATGAAGCTCTTTGAAGTTCCTGAATATGTATTAGTGCATCGTAGAAAACAATGGGAATGGGCGAGAGCTGCTTAACAATATGGCTGCTATCAGTAAAAATAAAACCAGGCAGAAAGCAGTAACATTCATTAATCCAACTTATACATTTTTATAAGTGCTATATTTGAATTATTGCCATGCTAATCCAAATGACCCTGTATGTTTTGCTTGTGTTTTCTCTTGGTACTCTGGTTCCCTCCCACAATCCAAAGAAATTAATTAAATTAATTTTAATTGGAGTCTGACCAAATTTGCCCTTGTTTGTGCATGTGTGGAGTTTGGAGTTGACAATTGATCAGAAGTATCAGTGATTAACCAGATCTGTCAAAACATCTCTTAGAATTAAACAAATCCAATTGCTCAGTGCTAATCAACACATTTATTTACATTTGTGCTGAACAAGGGATTTTTAAAATAATTGGTTTTAAGGTGCTTGATCAAATACAATGCATCAAGTTCAACTTGAGCAAATCTCTTTATGTTGCCTGCTCTGGCCATAACTGATGTCCAGTATCATGTCTAGATCAGACCTGGGCATTGTAAGGCCTGTGGACCACATCCGGCTCTCCAACCGGCCCGCCCGAGCATGCAAAAACAATGGGGGTGTGGCCAATCGCCATAGGC
The DNA here is from genome assembly GCA_019650415.1 of Pipa parva. Lineage (NCBI taxonomy): Eukaryota > Metazoa > Chordata > Amphibia > Anura > Pipidae > Pipa > Pipa parva. Next base: position 2,429 of record WMED01024012.1, read on the forward strand.
ACCAGCAAGCTAGGCAAACCACTCCGGCCCTCTAAAATCAACCAAACCTTTCTTGTGACCCCATGAGAAAAATAATTGCCCACCCCTGGTCTAGATAATTTTCAGTCTTTTATACAGCTAAACGAATCCTATTCATTGTGCAGGCAACTTGCTTGTTTTCATGGCCTAGGTGCATACATTTATCAACATTGAATCTCATCTGTATGACACGTCACAGATAAGTCCATACCTTCCATGCTCTACAAAGGAATTAAGATGACCTTGATAGAAAGATGTCTCTTGGCTAAATGAATAAAGAAGGCTAACAATGATTGATATACCAAGGGAGAAAGAATCTATTGCCCCGTAATTACTCCAATAAACAGGGTATTACCTACAGGGGTTGCAAGGGTAAAAAAAATGAATTGGGGACCTGGCACCTAACAGAAAGCCAAAATGACTCAAAAGATAATATCCTGGTAGAGGTCAAGGTAAAGAAATCCAAGCAATAATGAAGGGTCAATGCAACAAGCAGTAGATAAGTCATATGCACTGATACAGATTGGGATATATGTAGGATTGCTGGAATGTTTAGGCATTTAAAGGGGGCCCAAACTCTATACCAAGGTCATTTAGCGTCTAGCTAACGTGCTGCTCAAGAAGGTATTTTTACAACACACCAATATCTTTTCTCACCACAGTCAAGTCACTTCCCAACATTACTAAAAATCAGAAGCAGTTCTAATCGTGTATTTATAACAGTAGCATAGAGCAGTAAGAGTAAACAGCATGTTCTTAAAAGCTTTCTTCCTTTGCATTGTGAAGTCTGCTTTATATAAGGCCGTCTTTCTCCTTTTGTTCAGTAGAGGAAGCATGTCATTAGATTATTATTTAAATGTTGTATCTGTTCTTCTGGGAATCTTAGCTCATTATTTCTAGTTCTTTCCCTTTCACCATAATACCCTGCTGACTGTGTTACCATTTCCCAAGTGATCAGAAAGACATCAGTGCGCTTAGATACTGCAATAGGGGCAAAAGAAGATCTGGCAAAGCAAGACTTACCGAGTCCATGTTTTCTAAACTGTTTGTGAGACCACACTGGGTGTCTCTAGATACATGGAGAGAGATTCTACATGCAGGTCTAGTTACATGTGTCACCAATGAGCTGTTTTAACATGTAATCCGAGCAACAGTACAGTGGATATAATTATGAATTTGGGGTTAAAGCATGTTTAAGGTTTGTATCTATCTTAAAGAATGCAATTTGCAGTTCAGCATTTCAGAGTCCTCTCTAATGTCGTTAATCAAAGTCTGAATATCTGGGACAAGAACCTGCTCCAGATCTATCAAAAAGGGAAAAGAAACCTATCTTCTCTTCCATAATTCTGCTAGTGGGAAATTCTTATAAGAACCCAGATTCGCAAGTATCCTGTCTTCTCAGGCTTACATTACTATAAACTGGCAAAATATCAAACAAAAAAAAAACAAAAACGATTTCTATTATTCTGCTATACTTTCTGACAAACAGAGACCGTAGTAGAAACTGTTTCGACTGCCACCAATTATTTTTGTTGTTAGCAATTTAAAGTAATTAGAATATCATACTTAGCATGATCACCGGTTACTATAGAAATTTGATCGCTTCAATCTGCCTTTTTGTTTTATTTAAAAAGGGAATAACCTATTAGTGGCACTTCTTGCACTTCAGTTAGGGCACCATAGAACACCTTAAAGCAAGGTAAAAAAATTGACCGAAATTATACCATTAGCCTTTCCTACAAAACTGCACTGGTTGTCTTGCGATATGGACATATTCATATAACATTATTACTATTAGATTGCAGCTGTTTTAGAAGAAAAGTGGAGTTCAGGAATTAGAAGTACTGTAGGTTATTTCCAGTGTAACAAACACCTAGAAACACTGCGGGGAACATTTTGTTTGTAGTAAACAGGTTCTGAACAGGGAATATATTTTTTTACTGACTTGGAATTTTTCTTACTGATACAGACTTTATTTTTACAAACTGTCAATAGTTTACTGACGGTTGCCGACCCTGCTTTCTGCAGGGTAAAATCAAGTTCTTCTAAACAAATACTGAGTTTGCCTGCAAAAATATACAATTCTCTTATAGGTTGAGGAGCTAAATGTAACAATTAGAGGAAGAATTAGACTGAGCATGCTTGGCTAGGGAGCAGCATGGAAATTCAGAATATAATAGAAGGGAAACTTAAAAAAAACATAATAATGATATATTCGAAAAACTGTTGTTTTACAATAGGTGTTACAATTTTAAAAAGCATATTAAATATTTAAAGATTAAAAAAAAAAAAGCTTCAAGGTTATAGTTACCAATTAAATAGTTAGGTTATTTGTTGTAACAGACTTCTAAGCACCATTCCTAATGTAATCCCATAAAGACTGTCAGATTTTTTAAATTCAATAAAATATGGAATATTAGCTGTTTGTGGAATAAAGCTATGCTGAGTGGTGTATGCCACAAATCATCCATAGAATGCTCTCACTTAGGCACCGTTTGCTTCTTAACCTAAAAATCCATTTTAAAGCTTCGGCTGTTTGGAATTCATGCAAAGGTGTAACATATTGGGTTAGAAATTGGGTTATTGGGTTATTGAATTGGGCATTGGCCTCTTTGCTTTGCTTAGCCCTGAAATGCAGAAAACTGAACCTTTAAAAGGGGGTAGCGGGGAACTGAGATTTGCTCTTTATAGAAATTACTTCTGGGAAGTCAGCATCCTGCCATCTTTTCTAAATTAATCATGTTCCAAAGAACATGAGGAGAGGAGATAACAGCAAAAGACTAGGCTGGCTTTGGAGACATAATGTGTCTTGGCAGGAGGGAAAGATGTAATATTTATAATCTTTTTTATTGGCTGTTGTTGCCAGCAAGCTCTCTGCTTTAGGATTTAGGCCTCATGGGTCGAGTCTTACCTCATTCCCTCTCCATTTCCTTCTTTCTGTAAACAAGATTAGAATCATTTTAAAGCTCAGAAAATGAGTAAACAGCATAGAAAACATAGAAATATAGGGAGAGAGTCCAGAGGCTATAAATACGGATGGGGAAAAGCAGTTAAAGCAATGTGGAGTGTACAGACTGCAATCGTTTGTGCATGGCTATCTAATAGACAGCACTGCTAGAAATGTTTTCGCCAGCCAGAGAAAGAGCTCCATAGACTCCGTATGCATCTTATACGGATCCAGCACCCAACATGTGAATATAAAACTACCAAGGGCTATATAAATGTACTGACCAAACAATTGCAGCTCCTGTACTTTTGATAATAATACTCTATGCATTGGTGTACAAATTATGGGGTACTCATCAATGTGCAAATTGTCGTTTAGATGTGTGAATAAGTGACAATTCACTACTTCTGTTATTTCGTTTATTGACTAAATATTGATATTTTCTGCGGTGTCCATTCACAGCAAATTCGACAACACTTGATTATCACAACAAAAGTGTGAATTTACACAATGAGTAATGGTATGAATTTTACAATGTGACTTCACCAGATGAAAGTGTCAAATTGAGGGGGCTTACACCGGGGGGGTTCCTGCTATTATTCTGGTGACATTTCCATCAAAAGGCTTAAAATATAATAACAAAGTAGCACCATGAACTAGGAATTGTCTGCCATTAAATAAATGTAAGAAGTAACTGGAAGCTATTCAGTGACACAGTATTGGTGATTAAATGCAATAAAATAGTGAGACTGTCCTTTATCATATTAGTATATATTGTTAGTATGGTGTCTATGTAATGATGACATCACAACAAAATGCCCATTTATTTTGAATTCGTTAAAATAAGCCACTGCTCCTATTCACCTGACAGATATCAGTATGCGATTTATAGCCACAATGTGGCTAATACACAGTTAATACACAGTTTAGTGAATAAGAAGGATTGTCTTCTCTTCAATATGTGCAAATTGTTGCAAAGTGTTGTGAATTTGCGTGTTGTAATATTTGTGCGCAATAAATACCAGGCACACAACTATTTGTTTGAACTTTAAGCTTAGTATGAAATGACTTTGATATACTGTATATATAATTTTATTTTATATATATTATTTTATATATATTATTTTATTTTGATAAACAACTTACAGTAATAAATAAGTCAGATATTAAATATGGTGTCTGTACGTGGATATATGTACTTGTGTTGGTTTACGTGTTTTATGGATTTTTTTCATCCTATCACTACCATATTTTGTGGCAGTGAGACCACCTTTATTAAATGTATAAACAGCTATGTGCTAATTCTAAAAAATGTATTAAACTTAGAAAGACTGCTCTTCTCGATTTTTCTAAATTTTCAATGGAAAGGTAGCCATGCTACTAATGTAAAATATGGCTACCTTTCCATCGAAAAAAAAAAAATAAAAAAAAATCGAGATTTAAATAGTCGATATCGAAATCTCAAAAAGACCCAGAGCGGAGTTTCATAAATTTCGCCCATTTAAGAATTAGCTAACGTGCAAAATGAATCAGGTAAAATATAATTATTTGACACGTTGGCTGACAATGATCTTGTTCAGTGACAATTCTGTACTTTGCCCAATAGTGTTTAAAGCAACTTTAAATTCTAAAAAAAAATATTAGTGGATTCTGTGAAAAGTGATACAGTGAGAAATGGGTCAGGTCGTGAGAAAGAAGAAAAGGGCAGGAAAGAGCAGATGGGACCTTGTAAGGTCTCATCAGAAGGAAGATGAGAAGAGGGGGTAAAGCTTCTTCTTGATAACAAGAGACAAACAACTTTTCCAATAGGATTTCAAGTAACTCCTCTTAGTCACTGAAACACTGCTTACTAAACAAGGCAATGTGTCTCTGACCTGCAACCTTTGACCTCTGGCCTTACATAGACTGATGTGCATTGCAACACAGACCCTGGGAATTCACTGAGAGGTAAATAAGGAGCAGTCAAACCACAAGGGAGGGGGTCCTACAGAATCTTGGCTTTATTCCTCCCCCATCAGCAGGTGTAGCACCAACTGGCTCAGATATCTGTCTGAGGAGAAACTAGAGTTTTCTCATATGTTTTATTTATCAGTATATCGCTTATTATTGAACAATGGAAAACAAAGTGTGACAGCACCATATGATAACAATGACAAATATTACTTTTTACATTAAAGTGCACCTGTCACCTCAAAACTAATACTAATTTAGGTTCTACTAATGAAATAAACGTTTTTGTAAATATATATGTATTTAAAAAAATGTAACTTTATTCAGCGTTTCTCTCTGTCATCTTCCCTGTCAGCCTGCCTTTTCTTTCCCGAGTCGGGTAGGGCTGGGTTAAATGATGATTGACAATATAGCTTCTCCAATCAGAACCCTTAAATCAAAATCTAGCACAGGGGAGGGCAAAGTTTTTTTGTATTGGGCCGGTTTAACAATCTTCAACTATGTGGAGGGTTGTGGGTAACATACACAACGTGGCAAACCATACCTTTCACTATACTACACTGCCCCACAGCATCCCCCATTCCCCATACTGTGCTGCCCCTACAATCCCCCTCCCACTCTGTGCTGCCCCCATTCCTTTTCCCTGTCCCTACTTACCTCTTCCATAGCCTGCTCTGTCTGCTGTAGCGCTTAGTGCTACAGCGTTCCTCTCCTACAGAGGAACCCTGTAGCGCTAAGCGCTACAGCAGTCAACACACAGATAGATAACGTGCCCTCTCCTATCCCCTCGGCTCTGTTTGACAGATGGTCTGGACAAAAGACATCTGCAGACCGTAGTTTTTCCACCCCTGATCTAGCAGGTATCTGATTGGAAGAGCTATAACATCAATCATCATTTAGCCACACCCACCCAACTCAGGAAAGAAAAGTCAGGCTGACAGGGAAGATGACAGAGAGAAACACTATATAAAGGTTCATTTTTAATACATATATATTTACAGAAACGTTTATTTTGTTAGTAGAACCTAAATTAGTATTAGAGTTTGGAGGTGACAGGTGCACTTTAAGGATAAAATATAATTTATAGATAAAAATCAGTGATAAAAAATCAGTGCTAGTGCTTCATAAGGTGATATATATTTAATCAAAGCAATGGAGATGGGTAATTAGCTGTTGGAGAATGGACTCTTGCCATTAAGATCAAGAAAAAAGAAATGAAATGTAAGCAAGCAGTCACAAATCTGCAACGGATATGGCAGTTGGGTACTTACAAACACAACAAATACTGCGGTGTGAAACCAGCTTTAAATATAACGTTTTCTTTTTTTTCTACCCTAAAGAAAATACCATGGAAACACAGAGGAGTTAACTATTTTCCCTTTATGATATATGAAATCAGTGAAATTTACAAGAACATTCACTGAGAAAAACAGGTAAAAAGAGAGAATGTAAAATCATGAAAACTTGCTGCAAAAAGAATGAAAACGGCAGGGGCAATATCAATATTATATTATATAGTGTAGATTCTCACTCTTAGTGTATTTAGTGCTAACCTCCCCCCCAATATCATCTGCTGGAAGGCTGCTTCATCTATTACCCTCTCTGTACAAAATGCATCCTTTATCTTAACTTTCACTTTTACTCTTCTCATCGTCAGATTGTTTGCTCTAGTTTGAATAAATTTCCTGCAATGTCACAAAACACTGATGAATCATAGAAAAATAAAAGTGTCCCATTCATCTGAAAAGCTTACAGCATCAAACCACTTCTACAGATGTATATATAATGTATGTGATAACATATCTGCCAGCAAAACTAGATATGGTTTTATGATCATTTAAGAAAAAAAAAAAAAAAAAAAGAAAAAAAAAGGAACATCTCTATTTTCCATAATTGTCATTGGTGACAAAATGCCTCATTTGACATTAAAGAGATAGTGGGAGACTTGCATTACAAGTGAGATCAGGAGCTGATGTCAGAGGTGTCCATTATAAAGCTAACATTGCTGGAAGGACCTCCTTCAGAATTAGCAAATACAGAAAGAGCTCTTAAGCAGCGCTACTGATTTCATTACACAGGTCCACTTTTTATTTAAATGAAAATCTTGTTTTATTAGGTATAATACACATACAGTGATACCTTGGTTCTCAACCACAATTCGTTCTGGAAGTGCGGTTGAGAACCAAAACAATTTATCCCATAAGAAATCCAATCGCAGATTGACTTGTATTGATGCTGCGAATGCCATTCTGCTCATCTCGGGTGTTTGAGTTCCAAATATTTGTTCAGATTCCAAGACAAAATTTTCTCAAATTTCGTGGTTGAAAACCAATTTGTTTGAAATCCAAGTCGTTTGAAAACCGAGGTACCACTGTATTTTATGGGTTTCGTGGCCATTTGACAGGTGTATTTTAAATAGTGCAATCAAAAAAACTGGGAGATTTTCCATAAAGTATGATGTACTAAATACATGTGCTTTCACTTTGTTTGGCTTTTGGGGGGGATTTCATCAGTTTGTATTATCTTGAGTCTCACTGAAACCAATGGAACTGGATATCTGTTTATGGAACAGACAAAAGACGTCTGCAGTCAGCAAAGATTAACAAAGGAATAAATCAGGGGTTTAACTTTGATAAATATGTTGTTTTTTTTTAGTGTTGGAATAACTTTGCAAATCCTTATGGGATTGTTTTCTTGTGTAGTCAGGCTAAGGCCACATTGGCAGGTGTGTTATTAGACTCCAATAAGACCGAGGGAATAGATCCACAGTCCTACACAAGTAGAACTGCTACAGTGATATCGATTGCTTGCTGAAATTTCTTAAAATAGACGCTATTGGTAAAAAGTTTAGACACTTTTTAATAACATAGTGAAATGGTGAAAAGAGGAAAAATCAGGGGAAAACAAGTTTTTCACTCTTTTTGACCATCTCTCCCTTTATGAATATCCCACATGGTCTTTAACTGGCTGGAAATTTTAGGACAGGACACTCAACCATGATGGCCAATGCAAGTACAAACTTGTTACCAGTTTACTCTAAATATACTTATACATAATTTAGTCATCTAGTTCGGCCAAGTTTAAGCCTTAGATATCCATATCCAATTAGATTAATTCTGATTGTTCTGCCCAAGAATTCCAGTCAGTAAAGGACCCATTCATTGGAGGCCCACCCAACTTCCCACAAACAAACAGGACCGCTCCAATCCTCAGGGAAACAACAATCAATACCTCTGGTCAAGTAGACAAAAAGACGGGTGCCTTGGAGTATATGAGCCCAATCCAACACCATGCAAAATTGATAATCGATGATTCCACCCAACTGCCCACCAAGCTGTCCAGTAGCTCACATAATAATCTGCCAGGGGTGAGTATGTAAAAGTGGGTTGCAATGCCAATGTGGGGTTAAAGCCAATGGGGGGGGAGGGGTAAGAGCAGGAAATGGGGTGCACTTCT
>WMED01024013.1:0-11325 GCA_019650415.1 Pipa parva
GGAAAATATTTTTTTACAAAAAAAGCACTGGATAAAAGGAAATGCAAAACCACAGTCACAGTATGTAACTTTAAATGATCCATCAAACCAAACCAAGAGCAATATGTGTTAAGGGCTAAGGTAATGCTGAGGCTATTGGATTTTAGAAAGAAATTCAATGGCTAGATAAAAACATAGAATTTCTAACTTTGTGGGGCTGTTAGCTTAATGAAGTTTACACGAGCACAATATGCCATTATCCACATTAGGATTATTGATAGCGTTGACTGACTCTCCCTTTCAGTAGATTGTAATACAGGGCTCTTAAGCTAATGAAGTTTGAAGACACATGATCTACTTAACTACAGAGGTGACTATTGACCCCATTATGATTATTTATAGTGTTGATATCTTAGCATCACTCTACCCAATCAGTGGTATGAAAGTACTGTCTACGTATTCCTGTGGTTTGCCTGTGTTCTTTAAAAAGGCCTTGTGTATTCAGCTATTGCCTTCACTTCCATTAGCTCATGCTTCTGATCTGAAGTGCATTGATCATTGACGGATCTGTCCCGTATGCCCTTTAAAGTTTATTTGAATTTTTTTGGTACAGTACAAACAATTTTGACATATTATGAAGGATCCTGCATTTATTTTAGTGTTACAAAGTAGTGTTTAAATTCACTGGCTGCTGTGACATAACTGATTTAAACATACTGTATGTTTTATTATTAAGACTATGAATCCTACAATCCACTGTAGAATCTGTTTTACACATATTCACTACAGGTTAGTTTAGGGTAGCTCTTAAGGGAATGTACCACATGCTAACTGAGGAGATGGATAGGTAAAAAAAATGGGCATATAATATGACCTCTGGGGTTTATGTTTATAACACTATAGAGAATACTTATGAAGGTTAAATAAACTTTTTCACTGCAAAAATTGGGATTTTGTCACCATTTTACATGTATTTACAATGGGCACATGCTACACAGACAAAATGCTAATGTACAGCTTCAGAATATGAAAACATACCAGTATTCTCATTACTATAGCTTGATTAATTCCCTGCTGTTGCAGCATAACTTCTCTCAGATGACTCAGAACACATTCTGATTCTGAGAATTTTTCTCTCACTGGCTGCCTGCATATCACAATGCATACAGTCTATAGGTTGATGCGGGTATCAGCCCTACCTTATCATTTCCAGGGAGCCTGCTAATAAGATCTCTCCCACTCACTTTTGACTGTATTCATCCAATGTATTGTACGGTTCAGCAAAAATATAAATATCAATAATAACAGTATAATAGACATGTGTTACCATACTTGAAAATTGTCAGTGTTTGCAGGAAATCTCAGGGATTAAATTTGGTTGCCATATTTTCAGTGCCAGCCAGGGTCACTTTCCTCATGCACCTAACTGATTTCTAACTCCTACAGCTTTGCTGATTGCTGTGTTCTGAAAAGGAAAACTATAACAGCAGAAGCATAATCATTACTTGCAATTCTAAAGGAATAATCTTTAATTACGATAATCTGTTAGTTCCATAAAGACAAAATTAATGGTCAGTAGGTTTATTGTTTCGGAATCTTAGGGTGAGCTCAGGTTAACAATTCCCTGGTATATTTATCACCAACAACCAGTATCTGCAAGTTTACATTTACTGCACTGGTAACATAATTGCCATGGGCATGGGTGATGGCGCTGTACCACTGTCCCACCACCCAGAATCTTGAGAGGTATAAAGTAATTCAGATTAATTATAATGGGGCACATTTACTAAAGTTGGGCAGGTTTTTTGGTTAGTACAGTGGTTCTCAACCTACCTTGATCTGTGACCTCCGTGATGACGTAATTACTTTACTGGGTGATGTCATGACGTTGTGCATCACATGGTGACATTCAGGCGAGATGTCATCGCAATGCGCGTCACGTGATGACGTTCGTGTGCAACGTCATCACGTATGTGTGTCATGTGATGATGTTTTGACGCGACGTCACCACACAGGCACGCCTATATAAAGTGACCTGTGCACACTACCAGAGATAGGTAGTGGAGCAGCATTTTCGGTGACCCCGAAAGGGGTTGTGGCCCACAGGTTGAGAACCACTGGGTTAGTAAATGCAGGAGAAGCAGCCTAAATTTAATGATATCACTGTTTTCTTCTATTTACTAAAGTGTTCAAAAATATTTTTATTGCCCGAAAGAATTCTCCACCCTCAGGCTAGCGAAAACTCATTATTCCCTATGGAGTTGGTCCTGTCAGTTAGCCTGTGCCCAAAATATGTTCCCATTGAAAAGTTTAAGCAATATCAATATTGATCTGTAATGGAAGCAACCCTGACAGAAAAGCATTGCAAAGTGTGCAACCTGTTAACAGATCGACATTTATTGATATTGATTTATTTCAATGGGGAAACATTTTTTATCCATCCTTTGTAAATCAGGGAAATTGAAAAGTACAGGGAAACAAAAGCTGACAGCGAAATGGGGTGAAATCAAGCGACATGGTCAAATTGGTCTAATGTGACTGATGTGGTTCCAAAAACAAAAAAAAAATCAGATAAATATGCTTATTCATTAAAGTGAGATTTTGACTGTCGAAGTGAATTCTCATCATTTCAGGTTGTTATGCTCTGATTCTCTACTCCTTATTCACTAGAGGATTCCCATAGCAAAGACTTGAACATGTCAGTATCTGTCTCTTGCATTGTAGGTGGGACAACAGGAGCCCTCCCATCAGGACCCTAATTGGCCAATTTAATCTGATGAAGTAAAACTGGCGAATGTAACAAAATACACTTTGTTTATTTGCTTTACTAATTCTGAGTAATTTATTATTACTTCATGGTGGATTTTTGCATGATATTCTTGCAGTTCCCTTTTAGAACCAAAATATGTATCCTATTGGCTTAGCAAAAAAACACTAGGATCATATGGTGTCACAGAAAAATATTGTCCTTTTATATAACCTCAGTCTGAGGTCATTTCTATAGTGTGTTTGTTCAGTGGATGCAACAGAATTTATGAGACTAGAAATATTCTGATGCAGATTTAATACTTTTCCTAATGAGGAATCCAATGTCAAAACCAGAAACTTTGAAAAAGTGTTTCTGTGTGAAGTCAAGTAACTCAAGATAACTTGTGTAGCACTGTGAACTGCTGCATTACTGAACCAGCCAATGTTGGAGATGAACTTCCTTTCAATCTACAAACAGAATATTAATGATGGAAATTACTATTCTATTTGAATACCAGAATTTGTTTCAACTCATAGAGCATAAAGTTTCCATTAAATTGAAACCTTTGTTTGTATTTAGAATGATGAGAGGCAAATGCAAATCAAGTGAACAGATTAACTCAAAACAACTTGTTGTTTTCAACACTAAACACCCAAAACAGATATTTCTAGTGGCTTTATTGGCTATAGTTATAATCTGAAAAATTGTTATCAATATAAAATTCCCTTTAGAGTGACAGTGTTTGTAATATATGTAATTTTAGATAATGTAATGAGTGAGACTATATGTAGAACATCAAAAAACAAGCAGCAGTCACTCAACTGTATATAACTGGAATTATTCCATTTATTGCAGATGAGAAAACAATTCACACAATGTTTCGATGGAACCACCTTCATCAGGTTCGAGCAAACTGCTTCTTGTTTTTTGATGTTCTACATTAGGCCTAAGCTGTGGTTCTGCACAGTTTGCTCCTGTGAAAGAAACTGATGGAGATGCCTGAGAATTAACACAACTGATAAACAAAACCAAAAGAAAAAGAAACTCTCATTTAGGTGCACACGCAATAATAATTTTATTCATTCAAAAAACTTTCTATAAGTGCCAAACAAACAGAAACCAAAAAAGGATTAAAAACATTTAAAAACAAAAGAAATGCTGGCAGGACCTTAAGATGGAATATTGGTACATGCAAAAATAAACAAATGAAAACATTCAATATAAGAATGGAAAAAATGAATGAAAAGAAGCTAAACCCCTTAATAAATACCGTCAATGTTGTCAACTGCTGTCAGTACCGAATGAAGTAAGATTAAGAGCGATAACCATCAAGAGACCAGCAGTAGAATGAGACTCCGAAAAAAATGGACCGTCTCATCAAGCAGGGGAAAGCAAAGAGGTCTGCCAGCAACCGGACGCGTTTCGTCCATAGAGGACTTCTACTGCGGTACGCTAGTGACTGTCATTGACGTATTTATACAAAATGGAACAATAAAGTTATTTCGGATGACGTCATCACGTTACATAACGTCATGACGCGACCGCGTCAGTATGAGCGGTCGCGTGATGACGTGTGTAATAAAGAAACAATGCAGTGATATCGGCACAATTTAAATGGGGTTTATAAATAATAATAATAAATGCTTAAAAATGCAAACAAACAAAAGCACAATAAATAAAGAAAATACAGTGTTGGTGAATTACAATGTACATAAAAAGAATAGTGAACAATAAAGTTGCACAATAAAGTTGCAAAAAAAAAAAAAAAAGGTTTTATATTAATTGTAGATAATAATTGAACAAATATCCACAATGAGGGGGAATGGACATATCCAACGATGAAGATACAGAGGATGTAAATGATTCCCACACAGAGAAACAGCGAGGAAAACTGGAAAATAAAAAAAGGATAAATAAAAAATAATAATAAAAAATAATACAAAAATAATACATAAATAAATAAGAAAAATAAAAGTAGAAATAGAATAAGTCAGACCAGATGGAATAAAATATCAATTGGAAAATGGTCACAGGAATACAGAAAAATCCAATTCCTCATTGATCCCAGAAGGGGAAAGACTTTGCAGGTTATAAATCCACCTGCTTTCAGTTCTTAACAGTCGTCTATTCAAGTCTCCCCCTCGTCGCCCCTGAAACACCTTTTCTAGCCCAATAAACTGCACTCCCTCAGTCTGCTGATCATGGTGGTTAAGAAAATGAAGGGCCACTGAAGAGAGAATTTTGTTCTGAATAAGATGTTGTTTCGCAAGTTTAATATTAGAGAGATGTTGTCCCAATCTAATTTTAAGTTTTTGAGTGGTCTTCCCTACATAGTAAAGGTTACAGGGACATATAAGTAAGTAGATACAATTACTGGAATTGCAATTGAGGAACTGTCTGATCTTGTAAATTCCTGAGTTCTTACTGTTCGAAACTTTGACTATTTTAGGAAAGTATTTACAATATGAACAACAGCCACAAGGATATGAGCCTGTAATCCGATTTCCTCTATTCAGAGGAAAAGTGACCGGTTCAAGGTAACTAGAGGTGATCATGTTGCCCAAAGTTCTACATCTCCTAGTAGTAATAGATGCCTTCTCGCTAATTAAAGTCTTAAAAAGCGGATCCAACTGCAAGATATGCCAGTTATCCTGTAAAATACATTTAATTTCCTCCCAGCTGTTGTTGAAAGTAGAGATAAACCTCACCATATTAACAATGTGAGATTTCCTAATTGCAGAATTCGATGTACATAAAACATCCGATTGTGAAGTAGAGCCAATTCTCTTTTTACCTTTCTGAATTATTTTAGTGAGATATTTCCTATTTTTAAATTTGGTTTCCAACTCTCTAAACCGAATTCCATAATCAGTGTCCATGGTACAATTTCTACGAAGTCTCAGAAATTGACCCTTAGGGATAGAATCTCTAAGAGATCGTGGATGAAAACTGTCGTACGCTAATAAGCTGTTAGTAGCTGTACTCTTGGTGAAAAAATCAGTCGAAAGACCCAAAGAATCCTTTCTAATAAAGATATCCAGGAATTCAAATTGTTCCGTAGAGTGATGAACTGTAAGTGCAATGCCACATTCGTTGGTGTTCAAAATGGAAATAAAATCTTGCAAAAGATTAAATGGGCCATTCCAAATTAGAAAAATGTCATCAATGTAACAAAACCAAATGTCAACGAATATGGCATAAAAGCCCAGATTATCTGAAAAGACAAATTCTCGTTCCCACCATCCAAGATAGAGGTTGGCATACGACGGCGCGCACTTAGCCCCCATGGCAGTGCCCCTCAATTGTAAATAGAAATTGTTATTGAACAAGAAATAATTATGGGTGAGTATGAATTGTAAAAGCTGTAAAACAAATTCATTATGAGGTAATACATCTTGGGATGCCATATTAAGGAAATATTCAGCAGCTAATAGACCTAGACGATGTGGGATAGAGGTGTAGAGTGATTCCACATCAAGTGTCACCAAAATATGTTCCTCAGTGATGGGTATGTCTTTGATTTTCAAAATCAGGTCACTGGTATCCCTTATATAAGAAGGAAGGGCACTGACATGGGGGTGCAAAAACTCTTCTACATATTCACATGCGGCCTCAATCAGAGAGCCAATTCCCGACACAATCAGTCTCCCAGGTGGAGTTTTAACATCCTTATGAACTTTAGGTAAAAGATAAAGTGTGGGAATAATTGGATGGCTAGGAACAAGAAATGAATAAGCATTAGAGTCAATAATGTTCTTAACATAAGCATGCTCAACTATTTTAACCAGCTGTTTTTTATAGCAATCAGTAGGATCATTGACCAATAATTTATAAGTGGTCTGATCACCAAGTTGGCGATTGGCTTCATTCAGGTACAGATTCAATGGCCAAAGGACCACATTACCCCCCTTATCGGACTTTTTGATAACAATCAAATTTGTTTTTAAATGTTTTTAACCTTTTTTTGGTTTCTGTTTGTTTGGCACTTATAGAAAGCTTTTGAATTAATAAAATTATTATTGTGTGTGCACCTAAATGAGAGTTTCTTTTTCTTTTGGTTTTGTTTACAAATTCTCATTCTCTCAAGTGTTGCACCACTCTCTTTTTTATTTGATTATGGGTTGTGCTCGTTACCACCTGTTGCTCAATTAACACAACTGATGTAACCTGATGTGTGTTACTTTTACAGGCTTAACTGGGAAAGCATTCCAAAGAGTAAAGTGTTCAAAGAAGGAAATATTCCCACATGCTGTCTATCCCAACAAGTAGTGACTTAAACCTGGATCAAACTAAACTCTGAGTGACTTTTGTTTTCTGCTAAAAAGAATTGTTTCTTTTTCCCTTGAGACTTGTAAATATAAAATAAATTCATGAGAGAAATATAACGACTCACATTTGTTGGAACTAATATGGCATCAAATCCATTAAAGGAAAGTAACCTTGAAGAAAAGTATTAATGGGGCATTTGTGTTATTTTATAAATGGTTCCCTTTGAAAGGTGGGAACAAATGGAGAAGATGATAAGGGCACACATGCATGATACAAGAATACAAGCAGGAGTCAATGCACCTCAGCAAAGCACACATGCTAGTCTATTAAAGACTAAAATTTAAGACTAATGTAGGGACGCTAAATCATAACCATGGGTGTGGCAAAAAAATGTTTGTACAATGTGATTGAGGGTAGGGACTTTTCTGCTTTTAAAAAAGCAGGAAAGTACAGTATGTTGTACAATATTCTCACTTTAACCCCTGGCCATTCTGTCCCTGTCCCAGTAGAATCAGTAAGGTGGTTATTGAGAATGGTAATTACCCTAGAGGTGATGACTAAGGAGGTTATGGAAAATGTCCTGTCCCTAACCTACCCTTGATCAGAGATAGTTTTGGATAAATCCTGGCTTCAGTATACAACATTTATATATATTGGTGAAAACGTCAAAGTGGTAAATGGGAAGCCAGATGAGTATTCCATTTTGCCTTGGAAAATTATATATTATGCCAGGTAAAGTCTGGGTGAAAGAAATAGAACAGTAGCTCGATCCCTAATCCCGCAGAAGAACGATATGAGACAAATTTGATTTCTCATGCTTTGGGTAGAATCTCAGCTTAGCTAAGGCTACAGAGGTTCTATTGGCCTGGAGGAAAAAGTTCTGGGAATAACTCCCTGTGTGTCAGATAAGATAACCATAGGTAAATTACAAGAAATAGAGGTTGCACATATAACATGAGGTATATAACCTAAAATAGTTTACTGACCAGTGTTACAATGTACAGGAGAACAACATTTTTGGGGGTACACACCATGCATGTATTAATATAATAAAGGATAATCTCACCATTTTGTCTTATTTTGTATAGCTATTAGTAAAAAGGGCTTGATAAATTTCAGTATTGGCAAAAACAGCAAAAATCACAATCTTAGAAAATTTCACCCTAGATCTCCAAAAACACACATATAGTACCGTGTTCTACACAAGCATTCAGCATGCAAACAGGTGACTCAGCCAATCAAGCGTTATTGGGCACTAAAACTATTTTTTATTTTATCATAATAATAGGCTCCATTATGTGCTTTACATTCTAGATTAGATACACACAAATATTAGTCACTATATTATAATCCAATTTAGTTAAAGATTTCTATAGTCTGGTAGAGGGCATCAGATGCTTTTCTTCTTCTTTACTAATTCAAAGTTAATTTAATTAAAATGATTCATCATAATCCAATTTGGGATTATCTAGAAATTATTTTCTAATTCACAGTAGTATGAATAACTTTAATTAAAGACAGTAATTTGTAATATGAATATGATCCACAGTTGTATACATAATCTTGATTAACGACTGAAATTTGTATTATGAATTTAACACCTGGCTATCAATATAAATCCATACAGCCTGACTGCTTAAATCCTTTATAATATTTATTTTTCGAATTGACAGATTCATCCATTCAGCAATAGATAGGTAGAGAGTGACAATTCACCCATAATGTAGCATAGAAAATTCTGCCTTTTCACTAAACTAATAGTGATTTCTGTGCAGTCAAGCAAATAGGAGCAATAGCCTATTGTAAAGTAAATAGGCATATTGTTAGGAAGTGAAATCATTTTTATTTATACAAGATACTAGAAGCATGCATGTATTAATATAATAAAGGACAATCTCACCATTTTATTTTGTTCACCAGTAATGTCACCAAGTAAGCTTACACTTGAAAGAGAGGGGTAGATCCCTTTAAAATGTTGTACATGTCTAAAGGATAACTCAATAAATATACACTGAGATGTTTATAGATTTGTCAAACAGACAGACTGCTACGGACGCAGTTACATGTGTAGTGAGGCGAAGTTAGTTGAATAGAAGTAGGATGTGGAGTGATGCAAATTTCAACAGTGAAGTGCAGTGACCTCATCCTCACCATATCCCACTAACTGTATATAAGTGAATAATACATCTGTTTCTATGTCACCTTGTTCCTAGTTCGGTTTTGTAGTAGACTAATTTCGTTGCAGTTGCCTTTTGTTACTTTTGGTGAAATATTCACTTTATGCCACACCAGATCCCTGTCTTCAACCCCCACATTTGGCAAAATACACTAGTGACACTCTGATGTAGCTAAGTCAAACAGGTGAATGTTTGAACTATGCCTTGATGAATTTGTGACTGCAACAGATTCAGCCACTTGGTCAATGGTAGAAGTACCTGTGCACGCACATGCAGTGATGCAAAGTGCTGCGTAAGATTGGGAGTATTGTAGTTGCCCTGAATTGGCTGCATATTCGCCACATTGCAAAGTTTGCCCAATAGTTGAACATGGGGAAGTAATGAATTCTGAGCTATACACAACTATTCGGCCTTTAGTCAATAAATGCCCTCAGTCAATATGGACTTGCAGCTTTTAGTTCTTGACACAGGATTTTTTTTTTTTTTGAAGATTTAGCCGCTTGATATATAATATCTTCACAAACGATTTGGCCCAAATTAAATGACCTTTCAGGACGGCCTGTGTAACACATTGGTAGAGGAAGCTCTTAGCATGAAGTACATTACTGCAGTCAATAGTTTTCTTGTAAACAATTTTTTGTAATTAAAGTGTTTCCTCTTAATGGTTTTTCCATCTTAAAATGTAATAGATTCCCTAGAATTTCTGTGAATTTTATTAAGTGACATTTGTTGGCCTACTATCATTTCTTAACACATGTTTTCAAAGCATAACTAAACAGCACCCGCAAACTGAAAACAAATGCAAATATATTAGTAATAATCAGAATGCTTTGCCCTATTTTATGTAGAAATAAAATAGCCGTTGATGGGGTGACAATATCACCTAGCAAGTTCCCTTGCCTCCACCTATAACATTTCTGAAAAATTTGGAATTTTTCTTAGGTAAACCTACACATAAATGGTCATGAGAAAAGTAGATTGTGAAAGGCAAGAGATTAGTTTCCAAAAACATTCTGTAGTTCACCGCAATCCCTCCTGCTGTGGAAACATACTTCATAATGCGTTTAATGTCAGGGGATGCAAAATCAAAAAACTATTTTTTCCCATATTTCATTATTTATCCCGAAACATTTTGTTTTTAGTAGGTGGCTATTTTTGTGTTCTTTTGACTTTTCTGCTGTTTCCTATATTTTAGGTCCCTTATTATTGTCCCTGGCATAGAATCCTTCACTGGGGAGTAAAAATTTTGTAATAATGTTTGAGTGTTACATTGTTGCAGTAATAGTAACAGACTATACACATATTTGTTGTCTAAATACACATGGAATAGATTTGAACTAATGCTTAACATACTTCTACAAAACTGAGGTACTTCATTTAGTACTGAGAAATTTTCTCTAGTTAAGGCTTCAGCAGTTAAATGTTCATTTTATTTTTGTTGTTATAGTGGACAAATTTGTAAAATATATATACTGATTTTTCTTTTCATTTTTATTTTGTCACAACCAGGCGAATACTTGTATTAGAAAACAAAAGCACAAAGGGGCTTGATAAAAAAAGCGATAAAAGCAATAAATGATATTTAAATGGGATGGTGTGTGGTACATCTTCAGTATATATATATATATATATATATATATATATATACAGTATATATTACTTAGAATGCTTGCCTTATTAAAATGGCAAAACTTAAATGCAAATTGACCACTCCACAATAGATTTCTCAGGAATCATTGCATTCAGGGGGTTATTCTCTAAAGTTTGAATTTGACTGTCACAATTCTCAAACAGCGGATTCCCATACATAATCCGCGACTGTGACATTTCTCCCATTGAAAAGATGCGACTGCGACAATTTCTAAAATTGCAGCTGCAACAATATTTCCATAGTAAAGTCGTGACTGCGACAATATTCTCATAATACACAACTGAGACAGTAGCAGTCTATTGTGACTGTCTTTAGCTGGTGAATTCACACCTAAACACAACAATTCAGACTTTAGAGAATAACCCTTAAGTCTCCTAACTGGTTCAGATAGTTTCCCTATCTCAGTGGTGGGCAAACTTATTAGCCAACTGAGCCAAATATCAGCTGAAATTTTTAAACTTAAACTATATAGGTAAATATATTGTTATTAGCTTAATTAG
>WMED01024014.1:0-11325 GCA_019650415.1 Pipa parva
TTCCTGCCATCTTTGGGATCCTGTGTGGGAGCTCTGTCTTGGTAATTCAGTCCTAGGGGCTGTGACCTGGGTATCTTCCGTAGCGAAGTCTTAACCTCCTTGTGGGGGCTCTAGGTGAACACCGGGGGTACCTTAAACTTCGCGCCCTAGTGTCTGTTTACCTCTACAGGGTTTTCCACCTGCTACCTCCTTCTCCTAAAGTGAACATTACCATCAAACCTAACAGTACATTTACTTGCTAAGTTCTTTTTAACATTTTATCATAACCTTCTTATTTTCTTTCCTCTTAAAATAATGAAACCCATTTTATTAACTGTGTGGATTGTATCAGAGCACTCGTTAAAGAGATAAAGTGAAAAGCCCAAATATTGAAAACTGTTGTTTGGCCTCAGCTCCCATCATACCTTGAGCTAGTTAAAGAGAAAAACTTGGAAACAAGGTTACTGAAAATATTATATAGGTTCCTATAACAACTCAGCACAATAGATTACAATAAATGTGTCAGCAAGTCTCCTGTTTTTTCTGCAACCTGTCCTAGCAGTATTTGCAGCAGTAAAACACATGTAACTTAAACCTTTCAGGAAAAAAAAAATACATATGAGTAGGGGGTGAGAAACGCAAATCTTTTTCTTGTGGGGTTTTTTTAATAACTACCATAAAATACTGTATCCATGGAGATAACAGCTACTGCACAGTATCATTTTTTAAAAGCTACATTTAGCTCTTCAAATGTAAAATAGATCCCAGATAGATACCGGAGACATTTAACAAGAAAGATAAAACGAACAGTTAACAAATCAAAATGAGTCCTAACGATTTCCACATTCCTAAAGTTTTTCAGGTGCTTCTGTTCTATTCATGAAAATGACCTGTTTCTGTATTCCTCAGCCTATACAAAGTGTTTCCAGTCTCTAAAAATTCATTCCATTTATTACAACATTTTATAATATAAAGATGGTATATGATATATGGAGAATTTAATTATGCAGCACTGCACATACAGTGGGGGTTATTCGCTAAAGTTTGAATTGTTGCGTAGAGGTGTGAATTTGCCAGCTAAAGACAGTTGCAATAGACTACTGCTGTCACAGTCACGTCTTTATAATGAGAATATTTTCACTTTACTATGGAACCTTTATCACAGTCGCAACTTGAAAAAAATTTCGCAGTCACGACTTTACAATGGGAAAATTGTAGCAGTCTTGCTATGGGAATCTGCTGTTTAAGAATTCAGCAGTCGAATTCTCATTTTAGTCAATAACCCCCTGAATCTTGAACAGAAACATATGGCCCCACAATTGCCTGAAACATTCAACAACAGAGAAAGTAGCAGGTTACTTGACCCAAAGGGGTTTATTTTAAGGAAAAAGACAAGAGACTATGTTTTATATATGATTTACATAGTAAATCAAGGTTTGGCAGAAGCCACATCAGTGCCGGCTCTGCCATTAGGCAGAATAGGCAAATGCTAGGGGCGCCGCCTGCCCAGGGGGGCGCCCTTAGCATTTTCTTCTTTTTTTTTTTTGTAAGCTGTGCCGGCCGGCTGGGAGTTTACGTGCAGCCACGGCTCAACTTATTGGATGCTCTAAAAGTTGAGCCACGGCTGGACGTGAGTGGGGGCAGCGCGGGGCAGGGAGGGTGTGGGGGGCGGCGCGGATCGGAGGGGGGGCGCCGGGTGGGGGGGCGCCTAGGGCGCCACCAGAGCCAGAGCCGTCTCTGAGCCACATAATATAAGAAATCACACAAAAGATAAAACTTACCAGTCAGTAACAAGTTACCAAACAGAAATGATGTGTGGAGAGGAAGTGGGTCTGTATATGTACTGTGAGCGTTCTAGCAATGGATGACAAGAAAATCTGAACTTTTAAAGGTACACTTCATTCTGGATTAAATGAATTTCTCATTTTATTACATTTAAAGGAATACTATCATGACACATTCAGTCATCTCTTTTTAAATATTCCAGTTTCATTTTTTTAAACAGTAATATACAGTATATCACTATTTAATATATGCCATTATTTTCCTTAACAGAGGTGAACCTATGAAACATTAAAACAGAATAAGAGATGTCTTATTCTTTCAAGGGAAACATCAGCAAAATCACTCCCCATCCTCACCAGATTCCACCCTGACACTATCCAAATTAATTATCTGACCTCTTTTGTGTAGCCCTACTCCCTGCTGTAACACATTCTGATTCACTAAACCTAGCCCATCCTGGAATGAATAGGAGCCTTTTGAGTATGACTATGTTGCTCGCTTTCACTGAAAATTATGAGTTTTCATACAAATAAAGAAGAAAACATATTATTGATTTTTCTGCCTTTGCATTGGTCTCTTTAACGCAGTATCAATAAGTCAATTAGTTATCCAAGCTACTATGATTAAAATAGTAAATGTACTGCAGTTAGGCGTTTTGCTCTAGCTGTTATGTTATGTAAGTATTTGTAGGCACTCCCCTTATAAATAACATTTTATTACTTAATAGAATATATATATATATATATATATATATATATATATATATATATATATTACAAGTATACAAGTTGCATACATAAAATTCCTTTTTTACTAGCAATGGAAATATATATACTGTTCATTATCTTTGCATACTGCCTATTTATAGATTATATTATATTATATTATATTATATTATATTATATTTAGGCACTAGGGACCAAAACACACCTTTATTCCAAGATGCAATAACATTTGAACATTTTGCTATGTTTTACTACTATGCCTGATCTCACCTTTCATTTTATGGAAAATAATGTTATTGTGTCAACACAAGCACACAGTGAAATGTGTTTTACACACAGGCAAAACTTGCTTGTCAAATGCATTGTAGCCCTTTTTACACTTAATTAGTAATATTTTAAATCTCTAACATATTGAGATGTTATAAGAGGTTTCCAATATATATAATATTCTGTGTTCCATGTGAATAAAATATCTACATTTTAAAGGTCAAATAATATTTATCAGACAGGAAGTGCATTCTAGTGTAAATTGCCAATTAATAAAATGGACGCGTTTTCTCAGATTTTAAAAATAAGTTTATGTATTTATAAGTGCCCTTCTTAACTTCCGATTTTTTTCAGTTTTTATTTTAACATATATATTTTCTTGTTATAGTAAGATGTACAGATGTAATACTTTTATTTTAGCTAATTTGAGTAATTATTATCTTGTATAGAACAGAGTTGATCCAGTAAGTGTCCAGGAGTCATGGGTATTTTCCCCAACTTGGTGTATTTTATACACTCATGCTTTGTTCATTTAATGTAGTATTCTGTAAGCAGCTGGTACTGTTCTATTAATTAGGTCTAGGATTAGAGGTGGTTCCCCACCCTTACATAAGCTTCATTATTAAGCTGTAGGAGCATTGCCTGACTGCTAGAGGCTATAGCAGAATCTCCCTACTGATGTAAATGGATATACTTTTAGGTACTGGAAACCTGTCTACAGTAATATCAAACTAGTAATGTATTTTGCTGTCTTAAGAACCAGGATCAACAGCAAGTTCAGAGAATTTAGTAAATACTTTTGAAAACCGATGGTCTTATTTTAAGTGTAAATTTGAATGGATGAAGGAAATTACAACACTTTACCATTGTGTAGCTGGTTGTGCTTATTCACTATTCGTCCTATTGTGGCTGAGATGGCACAAATTGTTGCATATTATTTTTTAATTATTATCAGTCAAATTGGCAGTGGTATATTTGTAATGAATTCATCATAAATAAATGTATTGAAGCAAAGTAATGTCATCTTCTTATTCAAGTAGACAATGCACCACAATTGGGCTTTCCTACATCTTTCCTATATATCTCCTAATGTCAAGCAGTCTTTAATACTGAGGATCCTCTGCTGACATTATCTGGACAATCCATTTTTCCTTTTATTTTATATCCATTTGAAGCCCATGCCTGCCCTTGTGGAACTAATAACTCTATGCTGAACCTGGTGGCACATAAACCTGAGTGTTTCCACAGAAGCAGAGGCTGGATGTTCTGATTAAAAATTATATAATTTATTATTAGCAGTTTATATTAAGAAAAGCATATATAAATCTTCCATATTTGAGGAATTCTGAAGTCTGAGCTAATAGGTTATTGAACAGTAAAAAGATCTCTCCCATGATCTATTTATATCAAGGATTGCAAGTATAACAAGGGGCATATTCTACATATAGAAGAAAGAAAGTTTCTGTACAAACCTAGAAGAGGAGTTCTTAATGTAAGAACAGTGAGGCTATGGAACTCCGTTGCCTATCTTATCTAAATAAGAGCAAAGGAAAACTTTTCAACCATGGCACACAACCATTTTCTAGCTAAGAATAGTTAGGTGCTGCCACTATCTTGAAGTGTTTCCCCTGCAATGATGGAATGAAATGTGTGGATGAATAGAAGAATTAACCTGCCATTGGTACCTGAGAGAGAAGCTTTGTGAGTAAGTGGTTGGAATTTGAAATGAAAATGTTAACTCTTTGTTTTTTGACCTTGTGTCAAATAAAATTTATAAATGCTGTTATTCCCAGTGACTAACATTCCTCTGTGGAACCTACTTAAAGGCCACTGCACACTATCTCTTATAGACCATTGTACTTCCAATAGTGCCTACTTACAATTAGCAAACAGTTGCAACTAACAATTACTGAGCACCAAAGTTTCTAAACAACAACTAATTTATTAAGGTAATGCATTTAACTGATACACTTGGCATACTTTTTGTAAAAGGCTTATCAACAATCCTATTACAGACCAGCTTTTAATTTACAGTTTATATACAGGTTCTTGTATCAGTCTTTTCTCCCCTAATCCCTGATTATTATAGCTTTTCAATTCCTAGTGGGTCAAAAAATCTGCCATATTGCCAACTACTAGCAAGAATCATATTGTGCATCCACACATCTACCCAGATTTCTTAATCAACTAAGGTAATCAGTTACCTACATGGCACAAATTTAGCAGTCATCTCAGGTCCTTTGACACCACAATTTACTTACTATTACTTATTGTCAGAGAAATATACTCTGGTAGATCTTTTTTTCTTCAGCCTGGTTAGTTAATTAAGGACTCATTACTCCTTCTTCCATGCTCAATTATTGAAAGTTCAATTTAGAGCTAGTGTGTGTGTGCCTCCTGAATTACATGTTTTCTAAAGTATTTGTTTTGACCTACCTTCCCTTAATGACCATGCATTTGTCTGCTTTTTATCAAGTACCTTTAGCCATCTGATCTTGTGTATAACCAAGCTTGTTAAATGTTACTAAGACTGTTTCCCAATTTTTATTGTTATCCCTGAGATTATTTGTGCTTGACCCATTCTGTCTTTTGATCACTAGATATCTTTCTCACTTTAAGCTTTAAAGTAAGCTACAGAAAAGATAAATGATTGTACTTTTAAGTTTTAAATGTAAGTTTTAAATGACATTCAGTACAGAATTTAAACTGAATTTCAGATCTATTGAGTCATTTTCCAATGTGTCTAAGGTGTAATGATCCCATACTTGAAATTGCAAGGGGGTTGTTATTGGCTCCAGTTTTGATTGATGCAGATTTTCCAAAGGTTTCGGCAAACACATTTCTCCGGGCATTACTAGCCAAAATTGATTTATGTCTGATCTTTTTTAAGCACTGTACATATGTTTTGGGGTACACTGTAATGTATTATTTTATTGAGGGAGATTGTCCAGCTCTAACTAGATATATAATTAAACATGTCTTTGATTTATTTTTTTTTTATTGTTAAGTCAAGTTGCACTAATTAAACCAATATCTATTAACCTGTATCCTAGTCTCTAAAGCATTATCAGTGTTCAATTAATGAACATTGCAAATGTATTAGCTTGTTTATTCAATGATGTTATCATCAGGCTTAACACACAATTAAAATACCTGAAAGTACAGGAAAGATATGCTTTACATGGAACAGTCTAATGATTTTCATTTTTTTAAATTGATTATACAGTTAATTATTGCTTCATTAAATAGAAGCAACAAACATTTAGAGCAAATTCAGAGCTTGAGTATAATTACCTAGGATGATTTTGCCAGGGATACTAATATTCTTTGCTCCCTCAATGACAGTGTAGCTCCACCCATGTACACAATGTGGCCATAAAAGGAAAATCACATCTATCTGCCACATCCAGAATGATCCTCTTTAATGAAATTTAATAAACTCAAAAAGGCCGATTTATTCATTTCAGGTTAATTCCCTATACATCTCAGCTGTTTGGTAAAAAAAATTGGTTGATATTTTTCGATCGATATTTACCGATCAAAACTATTTGATCGAGTTTTTTCATTGAATTTTTCAATGGAAAAGTAGCCAAACTACTAATGTAAAGTATGGCTACCTTTCCATCTGAAAATCAAATTGAAAAAGTCTATTGAAAAGTTTCTATTGATATTTTTTGATCAATTTTTACCAATCAGACAGATGAGTTCTACTCAGGATAAACTCAAAAAGGCTGAGATTGTCCTTTTCAAGTTTATTAAATTTTGCAATATTTAGTGTAGTTTAAGGATTGTAAAATAAAAGAATTGTATAGTTATATGGGGTTGTAAACCCTTTAAACATGAGCAGCAAATACTCATTTTCTAGAGGTGATTCTGAAGGAGGGGATCACCTCATGCTTGTCACAACAATGATCTTCATTCCTTCTCCATGAAACACTGTGATCACCTTCTCCTCCTGCTTTCTATTAAAAGTAAGGCAACCAGAGCACATCAGAATTCTGCTTATGCATTTGCTCTGCTAGCGGATTTTCAAGAGGAAGCAGGAAGTGGAATGTAGCACTGCATGGAGAAGAAACAAAGATCAGTGTTGTGAAAAGCAGGAGGGAGCGCTCGAGGAACAAATCACATTTCTAAATAATGAACCACCCTTCTGAATCACCTCTAGAAAAACATGCATTTTGTGCCATTTTAAGGAGGGTTGGCATCTACTTTAGAGTGTGATAAAGAGTGTGAAGAGACCTAACCAATAACACAAGAAAAAATGAGTACATGATAATTGTAAGGTGTCAAATTTATTGCAAATTTTCCAAATTTCAGAAAATAACAGGGTTTGATAATTATGCAGAATTGAGGAAGTGATGAATGCATTACATAACTGTTCACACTTTGATGAATATGCCCCTGAAGTTTTTTAATTCATTCTCTCCCTTAATTATGTTGGAAACAGCATATTTTAATTACTCGCAAACAAAAAAGGTAGAAAAAAAATATATATTCTTTTTTCCTTCTATATCCAAAACTTTCTGATAGACATTCTGCACATTCAGTGCTGGCCCAAGAAAAGGCAGTGCATAGTGTAGCTTTAAATGCTTTTTTTTTCCTAATCTTCTGATAACATCTAACATAAGTAACATTCCCACTGAATAGATAAGTATTTTTCAATCAAACTTGGCTGCAAATATTTTATAATGTAATAAGAACAGATGAGTGGTTCAGATTCACATTCATCTGAGCAAAACCGATACTGCTGATCTGAGGCAGATTAAAATCTTGTTGGATTAAGCCATAATAGATATGAACGCTGTAACAGTGCAGTGATTAATGGACTCTGTTGCTCAGTATATACTTACCTGTAAATTCAGACCAGGTATTACAAATTTTGGGGGATATTTATCAAGGTCATTTTGACCTAATAGCTACAATTATAAATGTATCGCCATTTTTTGTCACTTTATTGACACTTTTTCTTTTCGCTGCAGAAAAAATGTTCTAAACCATCTCCATAGGGAATTAATGGTTTTCACCATTCTCAACCAGTCAAACACTTTTCAGGGATAAAAATAAATATCGATATGGCAATATTGATATTTTTGACTTAATTAAAGGAATATTGATATCAATAAAACAGTAGAAAAGTTTACAGATTTTATTAAATATCCCCCATAAAAGGGATATATTTATCAGGATAATTTCAACCTAGTCACCACAGTTTGATCTGTATCACTGTTATTTTGGCATGTTATTGCCAGGAAACATTTCTTGCTGACTCCCTCTCTCAATTTCAGTGGGAGGACTTTTGGAGAGCAGCACCAGAGGCTGAACCATGCTTTGGAAGCTCACTATGGAAGAACATGGGGGCCACTTAGAACAATGTTCTCATTGTCTATGAGAACATTGATGGCATACAGAAAAGAATGGGGGGAGTGGTCCCACCTGATGGAGGAGGCAGGCAGTGTGACCAATGATGATAGGCAGATGAAAATTCTGCAAGGGATGTTGATGTATTTTGGTGATAAGAAAGCATCAGCTAGTGTGTTGGCCTTCTATTTTAAGATACATAAGAGTAGAGATATTACAAATGAATTTATAGTCCAACAATAAGTTAAAGGACTGAAAAGAAATGGGTGTAGAAACATAGACATGTGTAGGCCGGTGACTATAGGACTATTACATGGCCTACTAGTATTCCTGCCAGACCTGTGCAACTCTATTTACAAAACCACATTGTTTCAGACATTTATCATGGTGTTCTTTGCTGCATATAGAGTTAGTGAATTAGTGGCACAGAGTGCGGCAAGGGGAGGAGGATTGCACTGGACTGAAGTGTTAGTACATGATAGCCCAGTCGTATTGCATTTTCACAACTGATCAGGCAGGTAAAGGTGCTAAACTATGGCTTAAGACAGCATTTCTCAACCTGTGTGGCCATCCCACGGGGGTCGAGAACCGCTGCAGTACCCAGAAGCGGCCGCAGGACCCCCGTGACATCGGGCGAAAACGTCACATGATGACGTGATGATGTTTCACCCGAACGTCACCACGTGACACACGTACGTGATGACGTTCGGCCTGTCATCAAGCAGTGCGCAGTAACTTCAGCGCCGGGGGTCGTGACCCACAAAAGGTTGAGAACTGCTGGCTTAAGGCATCTGAAGTTATATCATGCTCTGTCACTAGGTTGCAAGAATTCTTGAAGCTTCATCCAAATTCCAGCAATCAGCTTTTTATTAATAAGAATGGCAAACCAATAACATATTTTCAGTTCTTCACTGTATTCCAAGGTGTTTGGTGCTGCTAGGACAACCCCATTAAAATATGAGTCATAGTCTTTTATAATTGGAGCAGCCACACAGACATCACGCAAAGGTTTTGGTGATCAAGAGAGTGGGAAGGTGGCACTTAAATACATTTTGATCTTACATTAGATCAGGGCTGGTGAAATAAATATGTTTATAGTTATAGATTCTTTATACACAGTAAGATTTTCCATACAGATTGTTCCAAATATACAGTTTGGATTGTTGGACATTCTTACATATGGAGGACACAGAGGAGGACTCACTTTGCCCAAGTGGCTCATGGCTAGGCCTTCCTTTCAACCAGGTCGGAGGTCCTCAAGGTAAGTGGAGGCTACAATAAGACTGGGAAGAATCAAGGTGTTCATCTGCAAGTGGCTCTGCTCACAGCCACGCAGCAGGCTGAACCTGATAGGATCAGGTTTGGGTGCTTGATGCTGACATCCAATCAACATGTCACCTGCTGATTAAAGGTTACAAACACTTACACTGCAGGGGAGCCAGCACTAGGCAGGCAAGAGATTCCAGAAACAAGGAGCAGTGAGGTGAGGAAACAAGAGTTTTAGGTAAATCATTTCGAGGGAAATTAACTAATTAAATTACTCTAAGTTAAATTTGTGCTCTGCATGCTACACTGAACCAAACTGCTTTGGCAGTGTGCAAACAGAGGAGTGGGCTTGATTAAGCCTCTTCTCAAAGAAAATTGGATGTTGCTTGCTAGAGAAGTTAACCCCACAATGACTGCTGACAGAGTTTTAGAAATCCTGCCATTACTTGCCCCAGCCTTAGTGGTTAAAGGATGGTGGCATGGGGGGGGGGGGGGGGGGGGGGGTAAGTCATGGAACTGTTTTAGTTATTCATAAAAGGAGGTACAAGCATTCATTTTTACATGTTCCTGAAATTTATCGTTATAAAATAATTGTTAACAAAGCTGCGGCCTATTTAACTCATCATTTGACTCCTGAATACAGTCAAAATGACATACAGCTGGGGCCTCATAGACTGCAAAAATGGTGGCCACCACACTTTTACACAATGTTCTTAGTCTTTGATCACTTTGGTCTGCATTAATGCACTGGCTGTTCACTAGTAGATAAACAAAAAATATAGTAAGATAGAGTGGAGGTACTATATATATTATGCTGTATTTGTAATTCCTTTCTGCAAACTCAGTTTTGTGGTTTAAATGGTTAATCCAAAAATCATTCTCTCAAATGAGTTTTAAATATTTCACACATGTATTATAAGTAAACGTATTGTAAAATATTCACAGGAGGAAACCCATCCCAAAACTACCCTAATCAGAAGTTTGAAAAGTTGCTTTCTCTAAGACTTAGAATAATTTAAATATTTCCAAATAGACATTTCTTATTACAACATCCAGCTCTAGAGATTAATCTCCATGAACATCATAGAAGTGTCTGAGGATGAACCTTCTATGTTTAGTTATATTTAGGTCACCACATTAAAAAAGATGATAAAAGAAAACTCGTGCTTTTTGGTGGGTGTTTTGGACATTGTTAATGCAAAAATGTGTTATTAACCTGGCACATCTTTTCAACTGAAGTGATTAATGTGTGACATTTGCCTTGATGATGCAGATTATGCCATTTGCATTGATGTGTCTGCATAATTACACAGTATATGCATCATTAAAACTAAATTTCAGCCTTTAACTGTGTATCTGGGAATTCACAGAAATGTGTGCCTCAGGCACACTGGGGTAATTTGACATGAAAAATATTGATTTCTTAGACAAGGAGGCATATACATTAATAATATGAATTGTGTATGCAGAAAGTTATAGCAAAAATTTTGGTAATAATAATAAATAAAGAAATCATCAAATGCAATGTCTGTATAATTCAGTTATTTTAAATAAACATAGAAATATAGTTTGCCAACAATATAAACTTTCCTTGCTACTGCTGATGCAACCAAAGTCCTAAAAGTGGAAGGTGGCATAAATAGTTTGCTGTGATTATATTAGGGACTGGATCAATCAAATTACACTTACATGTAAAGAACTTTAAAGTGGCTCCGTCAGCTCAGAATTACTACGTATTTTCTTAAAGTATGTGACATTAAAATGTAAATGAAGTAATTAGGAACCAAAAAAAGTTTGCATATTGAAAATACACGTACTTGAATCTCTGCCTGATTAGAAAACATGGAAGGTGCCATTTTATGTATGAAGTGCCACTCTAACACTCCAGGAACGCCCCCTAACAAGCAGGCTCTCCTCCCCTGTCTCCAAATCTCGCACATGCTCA
>WMED01024018.1:0-11324 GCA_019650415.1 Pipa parva
GAAATCTGACAACACAAAAGGGTTCCCCTGAAGAAAAAAGGTTGAAAAACACTGCAGTAATGCAATACGATGAATGACTTAGACTATGACTTTCACCTGGAGAAATATATCAACAAGGGCAATCATTTGAGTCTAGTACCCCACTGCATCTGTTTCGTTACTATCTAGCTCTCTTATGCCATTGGATGCTAACTGCTGATTGGTTGTCATGGGTGACTGTAAATATTTTCTTGATTTGATTTTTGACCTATGCTTTCTTGGACTGCGATAAATGACAGAATATGGCTAATTTACAACATGGCTGAATATGATCATAATATTAGCAAGTTACAGTGTGTGTTATAGGCTAGGTGTGCCTTTCCAAAAGTAGTAGCCCATGCCTTACTAAGTATTCCAGTAAACAAAGGGATGGCCAGAAATATGATTCAAGGCTAAATATACCTCTTTAGTAACAAGAGGGCGGTACCTTGTGTCTAACTCGTTTCTAAATCCCGTACATCTACAGGAAGTTTTAGTGGCTGGGAAAGCACAGTCCAGGACCTTACAGCTGTCATCTGCTTGTGTACATGATGCAGCAATTGTATTATCTTTCTGAATGCCATAGTAATAGTGATGCATTCAAATGCACTGAGGAACCATTGTGATCCCCCGAGAGAAAATAAATGCAAGGCTGAATATCAGGCTGCTTTCTAACTATGGGAGCCTATCAGAGAATTTTACACATAGGAACTCGTCATCTCTATATTATTTTATCGCTGCTGCAATAAGTTGTGTACTGTTTTAGTGTATTAATGTAGCTAAAGTTTAAATGTGTTTTTTTTCCCCCCCTCAAATGTTCACTGAGCACTTGTTAAATTCAAAGCAATTACAGCTTTGTTGTCAGGGGACCAATATCTGATGGCTTAGTGTAGCGTTTTCCCTTAATAGACTTTTATGCCTGCCAGAGTTTATGCATTGGATTGTATCTGCTTATATCTGCTTATACTGAATGCTTTGTAAATCTGTTGACTCTACCTTAAAGGCAAGATTACCATCATATGTTAAAGGGCACCTGTCGTCTCAAAACTCTAATACTAATTTAGGTTGTACTAATGAAATAAACATTATTGTAAATATATATGTATTTAAAAGAAATGTACCTTTATACAGCGTTTCTCTGTCAGCCTGACTTTTTTTCTTTCCCCGAGTGTCAGGTAGGCGGGCCTAAATGATTGACATTCTAGCTTCTCCAATCAGATCCCGGCTAGATTGTGATTTAAGGGATCTGATTGGAGGAGCTATAATGTCAATCATTATTTAGCTCTGCCCACCTGACACTCCAGAAAGAAAAGTCAGGATGACAGAGAGAAACACTGTATAAAGATACATTTTTATTAATACATATATATTTACAATAACGTTTATTTCATTAGTACAACCTAAATTAGTATTAGAGCTTTGAGGTGACAGGTGCACTTTAAATATATAAGGCAATAGCATTAAATTCTTATGAGTAAAAACAAAGGTAAGTTTATTATTGAGGTGAAATGACTAATAGTCTTCCTATAATCTTCCTGCTTCCAGTCCGGGACGCCCCCTCCGGAGGCTGTACACCTAGGCCACTTAAGGGATTTACTGAGTCATAATAATTTTTGCTTTTCATGGCTCGTAAATTGGCTTTGCAGCCATTGTCTTTCATTTCCCTGGTACTTATCATGTAGCACAGGATGTGATTTAATGAACATTGCCCACGTTTGCTGGTAATCTTGAAGGAAAACCTCTGAGTATATTCCTAGCCACATCTTAAATAAAGGGATGCACGTGAATGCCCTAATTACCCTTTCCTATAGCAGAAGTTTATTTTAACACATTTTCTTTCATTTATTTCTCACTTATTCTCTCCCCTTGAAAGAGTTTGTTTTTTGTTTTTGTTTTTTTTTTTGTGTGAAATATTTGCTAAAAAACGGCAATTACCTCTCCCCTGTATCCTTCAACACCATAATGATGATAGACTTGTTTTAATTTGTCTGAGGTTACCGGGGTCTACAGCATATCTAGTTCATTTTGAAATGAAATCAAATGTGCTTTTGAAGAGAAAAAAAACCCATGATATTTACAGCGAGAAACTTCCGGGATATCGCAGAAATAAAACTCGGAAAAGCAAAGTCGTCCTTTTCCGAGTTTATTAAATTTTGCCCCAAATGTTTCACCAATAGCTCTCTAGTATCATTGTAGTTCCAGTGAGTTGCAATGCCATACACCTTGTGCTATTAAACAGTAGCCCCAACAAGATGTAATGACAGTAAATTTAATACAGAATGCTTTTGGTATCTCTTACAGAATAATTTGTGTTTAACCCTCCTCTCTTTTCTTATTACAGGAGGCTACACCTTAACAGGAAGGCAAGTGACAAGCAACCATACAGCAAACTACCCGGTGTTTCACTTCTCAAACCACTAAAAGGGGTCGACCCCAACCTCATCAATAACTTGGAGACCTTTTTTGAACTGGATTATCCAAAAGTATGTAACACTGACACGGTGTAAAGTTTTTTTTTCTCTTATTTTCACCCAGCTTCTCTTTTTTATTTCTTTTGGTTTTATGTGTTTATTTGGAATATAGTACACCATGAATATTATATGTCCATTATCACTACTCATTTGTCACTAAAACTTTATTGTAGGAAAAGTTGCAGCAACTAAACACTGCAAATTGCTGCAACCAATTAGAAGAGCCGTAAGCAAGAGTGGCAATGATAGGGCAAGCAACACATGCCCAATTTTGGGTAATCAGTCGTGTCTGTCTCATAACAGCAGGCCATTCTTATTGTTTGGGGAGCCGTGTAATTCTGTAACTCTCATTTGAATGAAGTAAAGTTTTGACTTTGAGAGAATTTACCATGTTTGGCATTACACTTAGGCTGAAATTATCAGGCCTTTTTTCTTTTCAATAGATTTTAATTGATACATAATATTTGGGAACATATCTGTAGAGAGATCTTGTACAACAATTCATATGTGACCTATTTTCATGTGGTATATGGCTTATGGAAACGTCACTAGGCATTTCGTTGCCGTCGCCAATTGAAATAAACGAGCCACATTTTCTCTGCATTTTACAGCATTTGCCAAAAAGCTCAGTGTGCCAAACTGCAGCCTTCCACACGTACAGTGTCCATGTCTGCCTGTCTCTTTAAATAAATGAAAAATGGTTGATTCCTACTCTTAAAGTAGGATAACCTTTAACCTTTGAATAGTAGTATGAATGGAGCAGAACTACTGTGCTTAAATATTATCTTTGCAGCATTAAGCAGCTGTTCCCAGGAGATATCTGGTTTAAAGTACACAGCTGCTCTTAGCTCTGCAAGATCTGAATCACTGTTGCACACCCTCCAGCATTTTACTTTTATCTTTTCCTTAAAATTGTATTGATTTGCTGTAGTGAATTAATTGTATGTTTTTATAAATATAAATCTAGCTTATAATACGATCAATTTTGTGACTTGGGAGAATAGAAGAGATGAGAAATATTTGCAAGTGGGCAAATTCTTTTTACTTACAAGGTTTCAGC
Organism: Pipa parva; assembly: GCA_019650415.1. Lineage (NCBI taxonomy): Eukaryota > Metazoa > Chordata > Amphibia > Anura > Pipidae > Pipa > Pipa parva. The sequence goes on from WMED01024018.1 coordinate 3,550, forward strand.
TCAGCCTGCTCAGTACATTAAACACAAGTCTTTTTAACTCCTTACCTTTGTGTTAGCAAAGTAGTAGTAGTTTCATATCACTATTCAGGGGCATATTCACTAAAGCCTGAATTGTTGGGTACAGGTGTGAATTCGCCAGATAAAGATAGTCGCAATAGGGTGCTACTGTCGCAGTGGTGTCTTTATAAGAATATTGTCACAGTCACGACTTTACAATGGGAAAATTGTCGCGGATTTGCTGTGGGAATCCGCCTTTTTTTTTTTTCTGGCGTAAATTGCAGTATTTGTTTTTTTTGTGTCGAGAAAGACCTGCATGGTGTCACATATTAAATATTAACTGCTGAAATTGCTGCCTAACTTTCACTAAATAATAAATTTGTAGTTTTTTTAGGTTTTTCTATTCCTTTCATGTTAAAGTTGTGTCAGGTGATTTACATTACAGCAATGAAGAGGGATTCAGTTAGCGTTCACCTTGTACAGCTGTTGCACCTTCTATCTGATGGAACTATGGCATTTGCTGTGCAGGGAGACACAACTTAAATCAACACTATACCTCTCATGTCATTAAGGCTCATAATACAGCGTAATGTTAGTAGCCTTACTTAGTTTCACAATAACTGAATATTAATAACAGTCTCTCTTAGAAAGGATCCAGTTCTAAGAATGAGACGGTGCATAGATTTTTTTTTTTTTGGATACTTTATTTAGATTGGTTTATAAAAATAGTAATGGAATGATTTTGAAGGGAGTTGAGACTTCTGAAGCCTCTTTGACAATTGCACTGTTTGAGATCTTGATGAACACTGATGCGATGCCTAATGGAAATACCGAATGTATCCATTATGCATTCTACTTTACAGCCTTAGTGCCTAAAAAGATCAATATTTTCTTAGTCATAGACTGGTTTGTCTTCCACGTTGCATTTTGAAGGAAGTTTTTTTGAAATAACTGCTTACCTCGTTTGGCTTCTCTCATTTAGATATGACAGAACTTCCAGGAAATGTACATTATTTATTTCTTAAATGCTATTTCTGTAGAGATCTGAAAACTGCTTCTAAAACGGTTTGCTCTGCTGTTTCCTGAAATCAAACACTGTGGCGGTTCTTTTGGATTTAAGGGATCTGATTGGAGGAGCTATAACGTTAATCGTCATTTAGCCCCGTCCACCCGAATAGTCGGGCTGACAGGGAAGATGACAGAGAGAAACGCTGTATATTGGTACATTTTATTTAATACATATATATATTTACAAAAATATTAAAAAATATTTATTTCATTATTATTACCTAAATTATTCACTTGACTAGACACTGGATAATAATTTGGCAACTACTTGTTTCTCAAATCCATATGTAAATTAGACCTACTGAAGCCTTCCATTCCCATACAGTCTTGTGGCCTGATGACCTACCTTTTATTTTACCTTTTATCTGTCTAACCCCTTCATTGGCTGATCTCTACAGCCATGTGTGATAAGCACTGTTTTGTGCAGCGAGCCACAACTTGAGGATCGGTAACACCTGAAAAAGAAATAATCCTTTTGGAACTGATGTGGCAAGTTATTCCTACATAATACTGGTAAAAATGTTATCGTTAAGTTGAATTCCTAAATTTGTATTATTTAGAGCTTGGATTTCTTTCTTGTGGTTACAGCCATGTTATTTTTTTCTGTTAAGTAAACATACCCCAACCTTAGTCTTGTTGTTCCCCAAGTATGTTGGAGAATACATATTCCTGAAGTGCCCCAAGAAAGCCCTATTTGACTGCAACCAGCAGACAGACAACACAAACCAATGGAAATCAGGAAATGACATGCACCGAAAATATCTGCCATACCAATCCAAATGGCGGTTTGCTTTTTGTGGTTTTACTGGTCATTTGAAGGGAAATTTTTCACCAAAAAATGTATTATCTGTGCCTTAAAACACTTCATACTGCTTAGTAAAATAGATGAGCAGTAACGCATTTGTTTTGTGGCTTGTTATTAACCAGCACAGCACTGTCTTTGCTAATAACCAATAAACAGGCTATCATTATACATGGCTGCAGTACCATAAAATAAATCATTGTTTTGTTTTCATCAGTGCAGCCTGGTGAGCCTAACAGTACCGTGCCTGAAATAAGATATACAGTATGTACAAATAGAAAAGGGTTGATTGAAATACAAATTGTTTGATAATTGCATGTTCACATTTTTTTAAAAATAGAACCGTACAGTGCTGTATATGAATGTGTCAGAAGTTAAATAGGATTATATAAAAATAGAAGAGCTGGGGAGGATATTGTGAGTTTAAAGTAAAGGATTACCATTTTACTGTGGTTAGGATTTAACATAACTAGTGACACTCTGGACTAGCTGTTTCCTTGTGTTTGTGCATGCATGTTGGAAAATGTTTTAACAGGTTTAGGGAGATATTGACTAAAGTGAGAATTACATTTGTCTAATTCTCAAACAGTGGATTCCCATAGCATATCCTCGACTGCGACAATTTTCCCATTGTAAACAAATCCGCGACTGCGACAATTTTAATGTTGTTAATGTGACAATATTCTCATTATAAAGCCACGACTGCAGCAGTAGCAGTCTATTGCGATTGTCTTTAGCTGGTGAATTCACACCTTTATGCAACAATTCAGACTTTAGAGAATAACCCCCTTAAATGTTTGCCCCTTTCATCTGACTGGTTAAAGTGGGTTACTGGAATTCGTCTATCTTTATTAGCTGTGGTGGTAGTGTGTGTGTATCATTTTATTTCTAAAGTGCCACAAATTTACTCAGCGCTGTACAGTTTAACATTTAAACAGTATTGAAATCATTTCATAGGCGTATGACGAGTTCCATCATTTCATATAGGCACCAAATGTCTGTGCCCACACATGGCACCTCTCTCAGTCAGGGACATAGATGATGGATCAGGCGGATAAATTCTAAATGCAATTATTTCATTTCTTTATTGAACCTGACATTTGTAGTTTCCCTTTGAATGAAACGATGTCATACAAATAAAGCACTTTACTAGGAGGACATGGTCAGTTAGTGGGTTTACTAAGAGGACATGGTCAGTTAGTGGGTTTACTAAGAGGACATGGTCAGTTAGTGGGTTTACTAGGAGGACATGGTCAGTTAGTGGGTTTACTAGGAGGACATGGTCAGTTAGTGGGTTTACTAGGAGGACATGGTCAGTTAGTGGGTTTACTAGGAGGACATGGTCAGTTAGTGGGTTTACTAGGAGGACATGGTCAGTTAGTGGGTATGGCTTAAAGATACCATGTGTTTGTGTCTGTACAGGAGAAAGATGAGCAAGATCAAGCGTGTCTAAAAGATATCTTCTAAGGGTATGTAGGAAATCCTTACAACTCACTTGTAGTGAAAAAGCCAAAATACAATTACATGGAGGAACTAAACTGCCTTTTAAGGAGAAAAAGGCAATACGATGTAGTATGTCTCATAAACCCCAAGATAAAATGGTTAAAAACTACTCACAAAGAGACTCTTTTTCAGAAGGCCTTGAGAATCTGTAGTCCGCAAGGATTCACTCGCTTGTCCCTTTAAGCAAATTAGCTGTATCAAAAGGAAAAGCTATAATACTTTATTCAGTTCAAACAGAAAAATTTATTATAAACGGGTACACTCACATTTAAAAAGATAGCGGAAAAAACATTTGATAAGTCGCCAGTATAACACTCTACTCCAACGCGTTTCATCCTTTCCTCAGGACTTCATACTGACTGCATTTTTCCTGATGAAGTCGTGTTGGAAGGACGAAACGCGTTGGAGTTTATTTGAGTGTTATACTGGCGACTTTTAACTGCTATCTTTTTAAATATGAAATCAGCATTTCCTAGAAGTCACGTGGGAGAGCGTACATGTCATCCAGGGAGGACGTATTGATCACTTGCACGCACGTTCTCCATGTGAGTTGTAGGAAATGTTGATGCAGGGCTTCACTAGGAGTGCGGCTTCAGTGAAACGTGCTCCTGGGAGGGATCGCCTGATTCAGACGCCGTAGAGTTGCCGGCAGTGTCTGAAGATTGGGTATGCAACACGGAAGTGCTGTATATCACTTCTTTACAGGTAAGAATTTTAACTTAAAAAAAAAAAAAAAATCGATAATAAATTGTTTTAATAAAAGGTGTTAATTAGTATAAATGTTTGTTTTTTTATTATTTTTGGCCGGACAGTTCCTTTATAGGGCAGCTCAGTTCCTCCACGTAATTGTCATTTGTGTCTGTAGGTTCTTAGGATGTTCACCTGGAACTGTGATCTCTTAGCCCCTGTTTCCTTGCGGGATTAGATTATTCTAACCTAGTCCATTGCATATTACAAGGATTCTGTATTTCTCTTATGTGCAGGTGTGTCAATCATGTTTGATGGCCCAAGGAATACATAAGTTACTTTTTTCTCTTTGGTTCTGGGCTGTTTTCTGTCTTTTATTCCAAAATTGTATTTGCTTGTGTTTATTGTCCATTTCCTTTGGAAGCTATTGTGCAGTATATTTAAGAAAAGAGAAATCGATATGGAATCCTAGCTTTTACATGGTTTCACCTGGTCAGTTTGTTTTCAGGAAACAACAGTGTACCTGTCACTAAAACTGGGTACGGTTTCTTTTTGTACACCACCAGCCCTTGCATTGCATAAACAAACTGATCCAGTGACTTTGCTGTCATGTGAAAAAAACAACAACACATTAATCCAGTTGCAAATGCCATAATATATGCAGATTCAAATTTAGCATTGTTACCATGATTCTATGCAGGAAAGTTGTTTTGCTCATGTAAGTCACCTGTGTCAACTTTCCACCTGTTCTAGGGTTCTGAGCTTGTTATCTTAGCTTTGCAAACATGGTTCTTCTTTGTTGATGGACATATCACGTTGCTGCATCTACATATGCATTTATGGTAACGCTATGCCACGCAAGGCTGGGAGTGCAAGATTGGTTCCGCAAGTGTGCCTCTGTTAATGGAAAACATTTAATTCCATGAGGAATAGTTACTAGAGATAGTGCAATGTGAACTGTAAATGTTTGGATAAGGAAGGCATTCATTGAATAAAACATAGATGTTGTCAGAAGATTGTCTTGTTGCCTCTAGTAAAACCAGCATTTAAAATTCCCCAAAAAATCAGACAAAATACGGAATACCGTTAAGAGTAGCTGGTTGCCAACCTTTGTACTTAATGAACTTCTGTGTCCTCTCCCTTAACTTGTAAGAAAGTATCAGTTAACTAATCATTAGTTACAAATTGAAGTCCAGAAAAAAACCCAAAAAAGGATGGTTTAATTACTGTGCAGAAAAAGAATAACTTGACTCTCTACTGTATAAAACGACTCGTTGTCTTCAGTCCATTTTATTTCTCTGTTAGAGTTGACGTCTAATGCACAACTGGTTTAACAACTATGATAAATACTGGTTTCGCAGATGGTTTCAGTGCTTATAAGGTTTCAGAATGAATTACAAAGAAGTACATAACTCTTCCGCTGTCTTGACGAGTGAGCCATTTACTGCATTCTTGCATCTTAGCAGGAAAGATCTGTACTATTTACAATTCTGTCTCATGGAAACAGTTAAAATTAGAGTTATTTGCCCAGTTTTATTTCTTTGTAAGCAGTGCAGGGGGTTCATTGGTTAGCACTGCTGCCTTGCAGCGCTGGGTTCTGGGTTCAATTCCACCCTGGGCTTCATCTGCATCTGAATAGGGAAACTAGATTGTAGCTCTGTGGGGTAGGGACTGATGACTCTCTGTAAATTGCTGTGTAAGATATCAGCGCTATATAAACAAATAAATACAATACAATCAGAATGTTATGACTTTTATGTAGCGGTATCTAGATCTATGGCAGACATCTAGAGGCATTATTGTAATGATGAAGTCATGGTTCTAAAGGAAGTACTTACAGCAACTGTTCAGTAGACTGATTGGTGGACGCAGCATTAATAGTTTGGAAGTTTATTTTTGGAGTGGCTGCAGTGGTGTCACAAGGTTTGCTGAATCACTCAGGAGGCCAGTTTTATGACTTGACATGGAGTGTCACAGAGTTAAAAAGAATGTGACAACAAAGCCAGCCAGCCATGGGGAAAGTAGCAGAGTCGTTTGCTGTTTTATTTACATTGACTGAGTAGAGCCATTAGTCCTGCAAGTGGTACACTCTGCACTTAGATTCATCTTCAGATTCCTTTATTATGATTGGTAATATTCAGCCATAAATATAGTATTTATTTAGCGGAACTTTTTATTACCCACGTAATACCGTGAGCCATATCTTTTAGTAGTAATAAATTATCCGTCTACAGCAGAACTTGCCTGTATATAACCAATACATAAGGTATAAATAGGCGCTCTTTATTTGTCACTCCACAACATGTTTCAAGTCCATAGGCTTTTTATCAAGCTTCGGGACATACCGACTGTGTGGCTCTTACCAAAGAAACTTTGCAACCGACACTTAGTAAAACTGTACCGTATCCAAGGATCTCATTATATGTATATAGTGTCATTAATATAATCAGGTTTCTGTGTGTGGCTTTGTTTTGTGTGTAGAAATGAGTAAATAGACACTACACAGTATAAGTTATTTTATTCAGGAAAAGGTTAGTTTTTTTTTTTTATGTAAAAGCAATTTTTCTATAGTTTGTTTCTGAGGAATTTTACCTATTTGGAATACTTTGCTGATCATAAAGGAGAACTAAATGTATATAAAAAAAAATAGACTTAATAAAAACCTTACTAGTTATAGTGGTGAATCGCTACAGACACAGCATGAGCTGTGCTGTAATTAGCCGGCACCCGATGCTTCTTCACAGCGCTGACTGACTGAGAACCCAGCATGAAGCTCCTCCCACTTGTTTCACCGGAGGTGATAAATGGTTGAAACATCATCATGTTCATTGCTTGGGCCAATGAGAAAGCTCCCCACAATGAGTGATGATATGTGATGGTGGTGAAGCAAGTGGGAGGAGCTTCATGCTGGCTTTCTCTGTCAGCCTGCATGCTGTGAAGAAGCATTGGGTGTCAGCTAATTACAGAACAGCTCATGCTGTGACTGTGGCAATTCAACACTATAACTGGTAAGGTTTTTAATAAGTCTTTCTTGTTTTATACCTTTTAGTTCTCCTTTAAAGGAACACTAAATCCCCATTATGTTGAAGATTCAAAATCTATGAAAAATGAAGTGGAATTAAAGATGAGTTAAAGTCACAGGCTTGCTAAGCTCTCAGTTTAAATTTGAAACAAAGCTCTTAGCATCACAATGGCAGGCATTTATGGAAACCCCTCGAATATACAAGTTTTATTTTTTCCTCCTTTTTTTCTTTTTTTTTTTTCTTTTGAATTTTCCTTTTCCCCTAATTTATTAAATGGCGAAAAATATTTATCAATATGTATGCATTAATACCGCTAAAATTAAATTCAGTGGAGCCCTTTGATATCGCCAATATTTTTGCCACCCTCATCCAGGCGAATTACTTGTATTCGTGTAAAAAAAAAAAAAATGTAAAAAAAGTTGGTAAGGGCTTAGTAGATTTTGATATCACGCATATCAATCAAATAGAAGATAATAGGGGATTTTTACTAAATTCGTATAGGTTTTCCCTATGTTAATTCAGGGTCAGATGGCTTGTTACTGCTCATATCTCATTTCAACTGTACTGCATTTTCATGAGTGAATTCAAATGAATCTGCAACAATTCACTTCAATTCACCCTTTGCCCAGAGCATCTCTAAGGGGGGAATTCACCATAGTGCGAAGTGAGCTCCGGATCCTTCGCCTCACTTCGCA
>WMED01024019.1:1069-11324 GCA_019650415.1 Pipa parva
GGGTGAAAGACCCCTTTTTTTAAAAAAATAAATAAATAAATATGGGGTCAGGGCTGAAAAATAGTCTAGAAATATAAGAAAACTGTGTAAATTCAGTATTTAAATTCTGCAAGGTTGAAATTAATAATCAGGCCCACGGAGTAAGAAATGAGGAGATTCTAAGACGATAAGCCATTCAGGTGCATGGATACTAATCATAATAAGAAACACACTGGAAAATGAATAGCCACATTTACCATTTTAATTTGCCACTTCCTAAGATGATCAACACATAGAGCACAAGGATTATTTATGGCCCCATTTCTTTCAGTAATCATTTGTAAAATTAGCGTTTGACGAAATAAAACAATAATGAAGCAGTCTGATGGCTTTTTTAAAATTGAGATAAGCAATTGGTTCTATAATACGGAGCACAGGGCAATGGAATGGAATGTGAACAGTGAATAGTTGAATTATGCAGAGTACATTTAACTTGTTCCTCTTCAGACAAGCTGATTGTAACCATAAATGGGTAATGCACACCGGCAGCTTGAATGGTAATTCAGGGTTTTATATTTATGTATATTAAGAAGTAAATATTCTTTACGGCACAGTCTTAAATGTCAAGCACCATCTTTATCCACAATTAGAAGCAGGTTATATGACTACCTATTTAGTACAACAGGGGAGTAAAAATCATATTTTAAAGGGAAAAAGATCATTTATACAGAATATTGTAGATAATTATTTTTTAGTAGCTTTTGAACATTATGTAATTTATTTTGACTACAAGAATTAAGCTGCAACTCCTCTTATAACAAATAGATACCTACAGATAGATAAATGCAGATATCTAGATACAGATAGATGTATAGATTTAGATCGATAGATACAGATAGATAGATACCTACAGATAGATAGTAAGACTGGTGGGTGGTACATTCTATGGTGACACTTCCCCATTAATTTAAATATTTTTACCCAACAAATAAGTTTCACTAGTAGGGGGGTGGAAACTTTTAGTTCTGCTTTTAAGCATGTAATTGGTAGGGATCTACAGTATGAAATCATGTAGGATCCCCCTGAACACAGTAAAAATAAGGCCTCCCAGTGAAAAAGTTATAGTGTTACAGAGCTGCCCATCTTTCTCTGTCTGATTAACCAGGCAGTCTGCTGCACCACCCTTTGCTGCTATGTTCATTGTACTATTCAGGCAATGTTATTTATGGGCTAGTGATTTGTGGTATTCTAGCTGTCTGCTAAGCTAATGCTGAACTGGTGCAGAACTAGCTGACTACACACCTGTAGTGAGTTGATAGAAGAGGCTATGTTACTCTTGTATTTGCTGAAGTTTTGGCCTAGTTAGAGACATGTACTTGCTTTGTTCCTGGCAAAATATTAAAAGACAACTAAAGTCACAGGCTGGGTGGTATGTTAACTGCCATCCAGCCTGTGACTAGTTAAATGAACCCTTTAAGCTAGACAGGGGGGATGGAGACCTTGAAGAGACTGATGTAGCATGGCAAAATTGCTGCTTGCCTGTTTGCTGCCAGCCCTGACATTCATCTGTGCCATATTTTGCTGAACTTGTACATTGCCTGTGTTCCTTGATCCTGCACCATGCCTGCTTCCTTGATTTGTACCTTTCAAATAGTCTGTGCAGATTTCTTCCCTAGTTGTGGTCATGTCTTGTTTCTCATTCCTTTTCTATGTCTCTATATACTATCTGAATCCTATCCGATCTGACCAGGCAGTGCAGTGACTCAGTGGTTAGCACTGCTGCCTTGCTGCACTATGTTCTGGGTTCAAATCCACCCTGGACTTCATCTGCATGGAGTTTGTATGTTCTCCCCACACTTGCGTGGGTTTCCTCCAAGCACTCTGGTTTCCTCCCACAATCTAAAAACATACATCAGTGTCTATATGTGTGTGACTGAGTATGGAAACTACATTGTAAGCTCCATGGGGCAGGGACGGAATTGAATGATGAATCTATGTAAAGCTCTGCATAATATATCAGCACTATATAAATGAATAAAGTAAATACAATACAGATCATTTCCTGTTATATTTTTCATCTGTCTCCAGCAATTGACTACATCCCTTACATGTCTAACTTTTAAACTTGGTGATTAAATGCCTGGCTACTTCCTACCCTTTGTAGCTTCCACCCCATAATGTTTGTCTAGTTTTTCTTTTGCTTGTCTATTAATTGCCATCACCACACTGTGTAGTGGAACCAATCTGCTTCCACAGCAGAAAGTCTGAATCCCTTAAAGGGAATCTTTGAACACTGCAAGCTGCTGGGCCATCCATCATTCTGCAAAGGTAGTCAAAAGATTTCCCATGTCCCTACTTTGGGTTCTTCCTTCATTCTGTGGTACCATGAGTCAGGGTAGAAAGGAAGGGCAACCAAAACCAACACTAGGAAGGTAACAAGGTTAGTGGTTTTTGTTCTGGATTGTAAGCCAGGATTTTATTCTATAAGAGTGGATCTAATATATGTGGAACATATGTTTCAGCTATTGAATTATAAAAGGAATTTGAATAAACTTTTAGATATGATGCATTAGGTGTGATATATTGTGAAACAAAACAACATAAGGAAAAAGGAGAACCCTTTTTCCTTATGTTGTTTTGAATTACATGTCACCCATGAACTGCACCTGTTTTGATCGGAATTCAATTTGTTTGTGCTCACGGCCCTCCCCCCCCCTTTTTTTTTATTTAGTGTGATATATTGTGAATTATGTTTTACTGTATGGCTTACTTAAATGTCATGTATTGTCAAGTGTTACCAATGAGTATACATGATAGACTCTATTGCATCAGATCAGAAATTTTGCCACTAGATCCTCTGGGCAAAAAGTTCCTGTTACAGTAACAATTACATCTACCAATGCATGTCCAATTCTGAAATAATCTTGATCAAGTAAAATTTTCTATGTTTCAGTGATTTTTGTGTTTAAGTGTATTGCCAACATGACAAATAATAAACCCCATTTCTATTTTTCTTTATTTTCTTGAACTGACACTACTCATTCTTAGATTAGACTGCATTAGTTTTAAAATATTTTAAAAAGATGATTTTTTAAAAAATATATTTCTAAATGTTGCCCACTGTGACTCTTGAGACCTTTATTTATAAAGTGTGGAGTTTATATCAGCCAAGAAAAATTGTGAAAAACATGAGGGCAACTTGATATAATCTATTATAAGTGTTTGTGTTATACAAATTCAAAAGAGGGGGAAGTAGAAAAGTGAACACGGGGTGATGTGTATTGGATACAATAAACATTCTGGTAAAAAATTCATAAGAGGGGGAAGTTGTAAATTGTGCACAGGGTGATGTTTATTGGATAGAAATAACATCAGTGTGACAGGATTCTATATTTATCTCACTTACCATACATACATGTCTTTGCTGATCTTCCATACTCAAGACACAAATAAAACCTCCTCATTACAACTGTTTCCTTTTGGCTTTCATGAGCCTTAGCAGGCATATATGCATAAAAAAAGAAATAAAGCAAATTAACAGCACATCCATGAAGTAAATTACTGTACAAATGAGCCAAATGTGATATAATACCAGAATAAATGTTTGCCTGGGTATAGAAGTAGCACTTCAGTTAGAGGCAGTCTGAAGCACAGCTGTAGCAAAGTATTTGGTCAATGGCAAAGCCAGCAGTAATCAAGCACAAATAACCTAAAACATGGCATGCTGGAGTGTTCCTTCAAAGGAAAGTAATGTTTAAAACAAGCTGTGCTTATAATAAAGAAAACAATTCACCAATTATTTAAATATGTGGAAAAAAAGAATCACTCACAGTGTAATGTTCTGGATTTCTGTAATACCGTTCTAAGCAGTACAGAGTGTTTTACTTCCAAAAATCTAATCAGTAACAGACGTCTGAGCAGACAATTGATTTAATTCACTACATGGGCGCTATCAAAACCCACTTCTCAATGCATCAGAGATTTGACTACTGGGGATATAGACAAATGATCTGCAACTTATGTTACAAAAAGAGTTAAAACTAGTATTTTATTTGTTTCGGCTATTATGCCATCTTTATTTTTAACTAGACAATATTAAGAACCTCCCTTCAGATGTTATCTACCTGCCTGCTCGATGTTTGCTCATTCTCAACTGTGCAACCATCTGTTGTATTTTAAAGGCTGCCAGCGAACTAGTTCAGAGAGGTCTGGGCAGGCAGGTAGCACAATCTGTTTCACGGTTAACATTAAATTCACTTTATTACTGGAGCTCTGAAACTTTAACAGAGGCAAGAGGATTCAAAGACTCAGGAGGCTAATTTATAAAAGTCCAGACAGTCGCATAAAGATCTGAAATTGCATTCATTCGCCACTCCCCCACATTAGCTCTATGAGGTCTTTACATCACTTTGTGTGCGTGTGCACAGGTAATTAGGCCATTCAGTACATGTTGGAGTCTATTGAATAGTGAATTCAGCTAGGCATACTGTGTTTTACTTCACCAGATCAAAGTGGTGAATTACAGTTTGATGGCAGGGTTCCTGCTCTATGATAGACTATGCCGCACTATACAAGAGACCACATCCAATGTCATTTGCTTTTTTGCTACAGGAATCCTCTACTTAGTGAATAAGGTGTAGATAATTTATGAGTATCAGAGTATATCTGAAGTGATGAGAATTCGCTTCAGCAGTCGAGTTCTCACTTTAATGAATAAGACTCTAAATTTAGAGTTTACTGCTTATTTCAGAAATGTCCAAAGGGAAGGATTCAGTAATCTAAATTATTGCAATGGTCAAAGTCTGCCCAAAACATATCACTTGTTTCAAATGATGTTATTCAGCCCACAACATAACTGACAGTATCTCAAACATGTTGATAAAACAGATAACTGATTAAGTAAATGGAAGGAAATATATATTTTCTACTCATAAGTAGGCTAGGGATCAAGAAATGAAATAATGCTAATGCATACACAGAACCACTAGGGATCAACACATTAAATAAGGCTAATGTATACACCCAACCACACACACACATGCACACTTATGTACACACTGAGCTAACTCTTTAAATTTTATTGACATTTAGAAAAATAACAGTTCAGTCCTCATTATAAATACATTTTCCCTTTAAAATATTAAGTAGTGTAATTGGAAAAAATAACACATACATGAATTCTAGAACACCGAGTTGCCGAAGAGTATAAAAGCATGCTTTGCAAAAAAAAAAAAAGGACTTCTACATTCCTATAATTGCTGTTGTAATTCTTTCCAGTTATTGCATTGTATTTATTTTATTCTTTACCTGTGAACTTATGTAAAGCACTGGATTCCTGCTGTGCAATAAAAATACTGTACAATAAATTGTACAGAAGTATTTAATATAGAGCAGAAATATGGTCAACTTTGCAGTATTTTCAACAACCGATATAAATATACCGTGCAGCACCAAACCCTTTTTAAATGTTCTTCATTATATAAATATGGGTGTTTCCTCCTATTTATACAACCCAAGGTGCTTGAAAGTTGAAAGAATTATTTCTGCAAGCAAAACATGCCTACCTATATAATCTCATCTCTTTTCTGTTTAAAAGATGTGCCCACTCTATACTCCAAATGGATATTCCAGCAGTCCAAGCAATCTCCCAGAATCACTCACTCCTAGGAGTGTCACATACCCCAAGGAGTGCCCTTGCTTGACCCCAGCTATAGAGATGAATAATGTGTACATCTTTACACTACTGTCTACAGTAGTGTAACTAGAGGTTCCTGGGTCTTGGTGTAAATGTATGGCATGGGCTTTCCACCATGCAATCTAGGGATTGCTCTCACTTTCTACCAGTTTTTATTCCAGATCTATGCCATAACCACAGAATTTAGAACTGTACATTGGCTCTTTCTCACAGCATTTTCCTTTATTTCTGTGGTTCTAATTGCCAGGACCTAGTAATATCAGATTCTTTAAGCCAACCACTGTTAACCTACAGTGAACTATTTAGAAAGAGAAAGCTCCAGTGCAAATTATGGTGCAACTTTTAATATGGAATGTAGAATTAACATGTGCTAAATCATAAATATAGTAACAAGTCAAAGCAACTGGACTTGCTGTCATTTTTGTAAAGATGTTTCACTACTCAACTAGGGATGGGTGATATTGCTGAAAAATGATATCTCGATATTATCTGTAATTTTGACGATAACGATAATAAATGATATTTTGCATTATTTAAATAAAAAAAAACAAACAAAAACAAAAAAAACAAACAAAAAAACAAAAAACAGGAGAGATGTCTTAAGTGTAGATGAGCCACTCAATATAGTGGGGCTTGGTGACTGTTAGACCTGACAAGTGGTCCTGTTGTTCTAGACCAGGGATGGTGAACCTATGGGCACGCGTGCCAGAGAGGGCACGCAGACCCCTCTCTGTTGGCAAGCAAGAGCCGTCACCAAACCCTGCCTTCAGTACAGGCCACGGACCCGATCTTTCATCATTAAAATAAATCATAACACAAGTAACACACACAAAAAAAACCCCTGTAATTTGGCATGGCAGTTATTCCTATGCAGTGGTTGTAAAAAATCATCTCTGAAACTGAATTTATAATTTCTATTGCTTTGTGCTCTTCAGATAAGCTGGTGGCAGCCATCTTTTATAATATGGACTTTCTCTGATTAATATTCCACAGGAAAAAAAATATGGCTACGGCCATCGAAAACAAGAATCAAACGCAAAATTATGAATTCAACTTCAAACATAACATTTTTACTTTACTTTTATTACTATTCCAAAGGATAACTGCTGTTCCAAATCAGATGTTTTTTTCATTCTCTTGTTCTGGTGCTTCTGGTCCTTTAAGGTCATATTTGGTCAAATTTGATTTTACAAAATTGGTATTTGGATCTAGCTCAGTATAAGGCTTCGTTTTTTTTTTTTTTCTTTTTTTGTATAAAAATTGATATTTGGCCAGATCTAAAAATTATGGATTTGGAAGATCCCTACAGAGTCATAAATAAAAGAAGTTAAGATTTGAATATGTCTTTTTGAACTGTACATGTGCTGGTGGCAAAGGAATTGATATTATAAAGATTTGTTTTGTTCTTTAAAATTTCTTTTTTCTTTGTTAATGTCTGAGTAATGGTTTCTCAGGAAATTTTCTTGCAAAATATACACAAACTGAATACATCTGATTTCCACGGAACATGGATTGTTTCTGAGATAACAGAAAATGGTCTTCACAGAAAATACTCTATATGCCTACATATTTAAATATTAAACATACGTATGTTATACAACTCACTAGAAATCAGTTTAATATTTTGCTAGATAACAGTACTATAAGATAGTCTGTCTATCATTCATTTTTCCAAGGTAAGTCTGGTCTACTAGTGAACATCCGTTAAATAATGCAGACCTTCCCTCTATGCCACAATGAATGGATTGACTTGATTACCTTTCTTACCAACAGAGTATATTTCAGCAACAGCTGGTGAACAGCTAAAAATCATTTTCGGACAAACAATGTTCACATTTGGTAGGTCTACCAAACTATTACAAATTATCGGAGATATTTACATTTTAATTATTACCCAAAACTCATTATGTTGTGGGGTCTAAATCATGTATTCTATATGTGGCATAAAGCATGAGTAGGTAACTAAAAACCATTAAGCAATGCTACCTTTCCATTCAACTTTATAAGTGTGCAATTTAGTTTTAACTCACTGGTTGCTGTTCGGTTGATGCATGTCTCTTGGCTTTGTAACTTAATGGTGAATTTGCAATTGATTAATACAAAAAATACATACAGTAATCCAGCCAAAGAATAAGAACATAGACCAGGATGAAAACCTATGGAGGTATGGAGATTTCTCAATAAACCTTGTTTTGCTTTTTACAGTGTAGGGTTCCAAGTGAAAAACGGAAGAAGGAGACTGATTATAATATTCTCATACTACAAGCCAATCAGCTCCCTGGCAAACATTAATTGTGGGTTTTGTTTAACTAACATGCAAACAGCTCATTAAACCTAATATGTTGCAGACAAATTCATAGTGAAATTAAACTTCATTTGCAGTAAGTAATTCTTTGTGCCAGATATGATTATATTTTCTGTAGACACTAAAATATACTCAAACAGTTAATGAGACTTCATGTCTTACATTTAGGGAAACAAAAAATAAGCTTCCATCTTCATTTGCTTCTAATAATTGATGGGGCACTTTAAAGATTCATAATATGAAAACTCTGCAAATAGTGTGAAGAATTTTATTATTAGTGTTAATCTTGCCTCAAGGAACCTCTGACTTCATCTTACCTGATCATCTACTTTTTGACAAACTCAAGAGAGGCAACTTCTCTCCTATGTCAGACAAATTACCTTGCTGAGAAGCAGACTTAGGGTAGTGTCTATTCACAGATCACTCTGGGTGCTTCCTGGGTCATGTGTTGATTAACTGCATGCTTAACCAATTTCTCAGCTCAACTTCTTTTATCTGAGGGCACACACACTTCACTGCTGGTTTTTAACAAGCATGCATTTACAATCCATTGACTTTAACATAGTGTTTTTGTAATTGAAATGATAAATCTGCCAGCATTTGCTCATAATGTTTCTAAGTATAGTTTATATGAGCATCTATACAGTATTCCAATAAATATTGTCCGTAACAGAAGCCAGCCATTATCTGCCTGCTTCATCTAATCGTAACTGAATACTACATTTAAATGCTTCTGAATCTAACGTATTTGGCCTGTCCTCCCAAGGCTATTAAAGCATCATTATTACAAGAGGAAGGCTAGAGTTTATTGATATAATTCATAACTATATTAACAGTTTTGATGAGGCACAATGCATTTTGCAATGAAAAAGGAGTCATCAAATACAAAAAAAAAAAAAAAAAAATAGCCTAAGGAGAAAAATCAAGGACTCAGATGGTTCAAACCTACTACTAATGACAATTCAAATAACTTCCTGTGCATTTATCCAAATATCTCAGTTTTCAAATGGGTATTATCCTCAGAAAAAGGATGCCTCACTATTTTCAGGTCAGGTATTGTTATGATACGTGGATTTCCACGCCATGGGGTGTAGAAGTGATGCACTCTTATCTAGGGGTGCAGTGAGGCACTGTGCAGAAATCCTATACATGTTGACTGGGAAAACCTAAGGAAAAGGGAGGAGGAGTTAAAAAAAAACACACGTCCAATCTGCATGACTTAGAAAGCCTGGCTGTGCAGATTAAGATATCTATACTCATCCAGGAGCTTCCATTTTAAACATTTTGGGCCCCTTTCCTTTGTAACTATATTTTTAAATAAATGTTTTGTCAACATATGTACAAACAGGTAGAATATTCTGTACATCTTATTTATTGTTTTAACTCACTTAGCTGATTTGGGCGGCAGCAGCCATACGTGTCGCTTGCAGAATATAGTGAAACTAGACTATAATCAGATAACTCTAGTGGACATATTCCAACATATAAGGAAAATGGAGATATGCTTGATTTTTCAAGGAACAACTGTTGAGGGACATATCTTTCAGATATAAGGTGTCCAAGGTTATCTGGCAACAAAGGAGCTAAGGAATATGGAAGTGGGAGTGAGATCAACAAACAGCTAGGTAGAGGTATGGGTGTTTGATCTGGATTGGTGGGAGAACCCATGCCTACATTTTTCATTGTACTGAAAACCTTCTTAATATAAATACAAAGAAGGATTTACTAAATAAATATACACATCTATCAAAACTCTATAGCACATCAAACTGTATCAAAATTGTTCCCCCTTTTTTCTAATAAAGTAGGTACGAGTGTGCACCAGATGAAAAATCCTCAATGACCTCTTCTCTCAATAGTCTATAAGGTTGCAGCCCTGCTGAACATTTCAGTTCAAGTCATTTCATTTTCCAAACTAAGTTTTTAAGGTCAACTAAACTACATTGGCTACAGCAGATGATTTGTATTAAAGGACTTGCACCTCACCCTATTTATAAATACAGCCATGTGCCAAGACAAATAACATTCAGCAGTAAGTATAATACACAAGACATAAAATATGTTTTTATTCCAATGGTATATTAAATAAAATCAGGCCAGGGAAACATAAACTAGTATGATAATAATAAAAAATAATGTTTAGTTATGTGCTTGTTCCCATGAAAACACTATAATATGGCAAGGCATGAGCTAAGGACTGTAGTTTATTACTAAATGCCTTACTAGCAAAGTGACCTTGACATCTACAATAACACTGGACTATAACATTCTACACT
>WMED01024020.1:0-11324 GCA_019650415.1 Pipa parva
TCATCATTTCAAAAAATTGGAACTGTTTGGACTTTTTCATTTATAATATATTTTATAATCAGAATCACTTGGGCGCTATACCATTTTCTGCCAACCTCTGGTTGACTGAAATTTGCTAAACCTTGAATACTGTTCACTTAATCAATGACTTATTTTCTTCCAGTTGAGTTCTGGCAACCATCATCCTGAGATTGAGTTAAAAAAAAAATGAAAATTTTTACTTTTTAATTTTCATTAAGCAATAGTTTTGCGGAAACCAGAAACAATCCCAGAATTGCAACGATAGAGTCTATGTAAGAGGAAGCCATGTTTGGTGAAGCTTTAGGAGAGACTGAAGTCTGTGCCCAAGTTTTAATAAGATAAATCAGGTATATACTGTACCCGAAGGTGGGTTATGTTTGTTGATAGTTTGTGAGTAGGTTGAGGGGAACAAGTCAATATTTACAGTTCATGATTTGTTAAAATGAAATTATTGTATGTTTTGGTAACTTTTAAAGATATCAGAATTCAAAACCAAAATCAATACCTTCGGAAAAATATCAGAACTTAAAGAAAATTTAAAACCCCAATGTGTGTATCTTGCAGATGTTTCTGGAGTTTGTTTTATTCAATCTGTTTGGCCATTTTAATCATGTTTAATTATGTGCGAGCAGATGAGATTTGTCTAAATCCAAGTCAAACAAAGCCACTCTGTATCAGCCTGATCGTTTGCCTAAAGGTCTTTTAAACTAAATATATGAACCAGGCATAAAAATAGGTAAAGAATGAGAGGACTATGGAGACATTAAATGATCCATAGCAAGAGTGAGTGAGATGTTTAACAGCATGCTCAGTACAATACAGTCTGCAATATAATATATAATAGATTGACACTTAGTGCAAATATTAGCGTGCTCATTATGGTATGAGGGTCAACAAAATAGAAAACTAATGTGTCGCACTGATACCTGTACATCCCATCGTTGCTATGTAGTTTTGGTCCTGACAACGGTATGGGAATATATCAAATAGAAGCTAAGTGCTCACTCCACCTAATTACAAGACAGCAAAGGTTACAGTATGTGTTGAGTATATCAGAAAGTTCAGAAATGGTCAAATTCACCTTGATGAAATAAAAGTTTCTGAGTGGCCAGTCTGAACTTCAGCAAACAGTTCAAGCAATGCCTGATAATTTGTCCCTCCAGGAGAATTGATTTAATCATGCTGAGTGCTTCACTTTGTGGGCCCAGGAGATTACATCACTAATGGAAATTACCCAGTAGTCTTCCTCCTCTTGAAGTAGCAGTGGCCTGTGTTGATTGCTAGACTGCAACATTCTACTACTGATACACTGAACTGTATGAGGTTTGTACTTTAGTAAGTCAAGCTATATGTGTGACCAAGCACAGTACCTATACATCCCTGGCTTGGGAAGATTATTTAAGTAGGTTTTACTGTGAATGTAAGTGAATGAACCATTGAGTGAGTAGGTGATGGAATGATGTGTGAGTGGGAGAGTCTGTTAAATGGGCGTGATGTTAAGAATTGGTGAGAGAGGAGGATGTTTATTGGCTGGCTGTCTTCTGTATTTCCAACTTGGAAAGAAGTGTTTATCATGGTCTGGGGCTTATTCATGAAAGTCTGAAGTCTCAGAAAAGTCCGAATTTGCATTGATTTTCCGCTTCCCCAAACTTGTGCATGTGCACATACTGTAGTTCGACTATTTGTCAAGCCTAGGTTTCTGTCATAATATCGAATTCAGCAAGGTGTACTGTGTTGCATTCCCCAAGCTGACCGCCAGTTTGAACTGGTCAATCAGGGGGTTGATGTCACAGATCCTGTTTGGTGTAATGTGACTGTTCATTCAAAAGTGACAATAAAGACCGTGATGAAGTGACATGAACTAGGGATAGGGTGACATAGAAAAGGCCACACTATGCAAGAAATTGTGTCCGACACTGTTCTCTTCTACGACCAAGAAAAACTATTGAAGCGCAGCGACCCAAAGTGACTTTTGACATTCAAATTTTCACTTTAATGAATAAGCCCCTTAAAATGTATGTGTAAACATATGAAATACGCACTGAAACAAAACTCTGCGCTCCCCTGAGGCATTCATTTTTAAAAGGACCATCATCAATTAAAAGAATAAAAATGCCTCAAACGCATTTATAGTTTCTGTACGTTCAATCAGTGCTTCCAAAAATGTGAAATTACATCTATAAAGAGTGATATTTTGCAATAAAAATTGGGCTTTCGGGCAAACTTCTTGTATATGCTTTATGTAAAGCGCTATAGGGTAAAAAAAGTAACTGGGTGAGGTCTGTTTAACAAAACACGGCTGCTATCAGCAAAGATAAAAACAGACAGAAAGAAATAAAATTCCTGAATTCAACTCCAGAGATTTTTTTTTAAATTTTTTTACAAATGCTGTGTTTGAATAACTGCCATGCTAATTCCCCTAACAATCTACCTTACATTTTCAGGAGGATCTTGTCCACTGATCATAAAGTGGGCATCCCGCCCATCCTTCCATCAACTCATGATCAAATGTATTTTCCAGCTGACAACATCTTCAGTTCATTTCCTTCCTGGAGGGTTCAAAGCTCCCTGTCCACTGAGGGTCTCCTGTGCATTCACTGGACTTTACTTGCATTGATCGTTATTTAACCGGTAGATGCCAGAATAAGACCAGGAGGCTCTGAATGGTATTTTGTGAATGTGCGTCAGACGTCTACTGTACTAGATCATAAGGATCCTAGTAATGAGGCAGTTTATCCGCCACACTGCTCTTCTTCTGCAGTCACTGTTTGATAGTTGTTAATCTCCAGAGATATTTATTTCTTAATGGTTTTAGCTTCATTTGCTTTTAGCAGTAGGACAGTCTCACTGATTGGGTTGTGCTATCTCGTGAAGGCTTGTATCTGCCTGGGCTGCATTCCTTGGAGTACTGAGCATGTAATAACAGGGCAAGCTAGTCACAGAATATTCTGCATGCTTAAATGTGCAAACACTCATTGCCGTCATTCAGAGAGAAGTCTGGCTGTGGTCCAAAGGTTTGGTTTATTTTGCTCTTTTAAATGTTATACTTGGGACAGTTCTTCATACACGTTTGTACATCTGGGCGATCATTAGTTTGGCCACACCTGTAGATAGCCAGACTGCATACAATGCTGACTACAGTTATGGGGCTCATTGACTAAAGGATGAATTCGATACAAAAAGTGATCCGACACATCCAATATTCAGATAAAATGTTTACTCTTTATTTCAAATCATTAAAAAAGACAGGAGACAGCCTCAAATCCTACATCTTACACCATATTTCACTCCATACCACACTTAATCATAGACAAAAATCACAGCTCAAACTACAAATTTAAAATGTCTGTAACCCCACCTCTTAAAGGGGTATGGTACTAACCTCTTAAAGGGGTATGGTATTCACCTCTTAAAGGGGTATGGTGTCCATATAAAGTTATCAGTGCAGGTGTCACTAAAAAGAATATCTTAAGTAAGAGATATAACAAACTGCTAATATACTATATGCAGCGCATAGCAGGACATAAAAATGTTATATAGTGTTAACCACTTAAAGGGATATGATGCTTGCCACTTAAAGGGATATGGCGTTTGCCACTTAAAAAGGTATGATGTTCATATAAAGTTAGAAATGCAGATGCCAGTAAAAAAAAGATATTGGGTAAGAATAATAACAAACTGCTAATATACGATGTGCAGGTGCAGTGTATATCAGAAGATAAAAAAGTAATGTATTGTTAACTTCTTCAAGTGATATAGTATTAATCTCTTAAAGTTATATGGCATTAACTACTTAAATGGATATAATATTTGCCTCTTAAGGGGGGATATAGTATTCAACTTTCAAAGGAATATGGTAATCACCTCTTAAAGGGATATGATGTCCACATAATTTTACCAATGCAAGCATCACTCAAAAAAACATAATAAGTAGGAGATATAACAAAATGCTAATATACTATGTGCAGTGTATAGTATGGCATAAAAAGAAACATAGTTAATTCAGACGTTACGTAATCAAAAAAATGAAAGGGTAACATAATCAAAACGAAAAAAATGACATATTGCTTAGTCAATAGTAAAAGTACCTGTGCACGCGCACGCAAAGCAATGTGAAGAGCTCCGTAAGTTCTCGACTTTCATAGTTGCCCGAATTGGAAACGTATTCACCACATCGCATAGCGGCTGATAAAAAAAAACGAACGCAACGGCACAAACATCTTGCTGCGGATAAAGCTAGATCAGCAATCTGAAGATTACGGGCCAAATAAGAAATTCTTAATTTCCTTTATAAACAGGTTTGAGGTCGGTCATGGGGTCATCAGTCAAGAGAAACAAAGATTATCTGCTTTACTAACCTGCTAGCTTTCTACTCCCTGCAACCTCTGATCTGATGCCTGTCCTTTAATGAGCTGGATAAATTACTTTGACCGATATCGATATGACTGCAATATCATCTTCTACACGTGCCATTTATGGTCCTTTCCCACACTTTAGGTACAATGTTACATGATATATTGCTGTATAGTAAAAGAACATGAAAGCCTTCAAAACAAATAGGGGAATAAATCAACACGGACAGATTTTACAGAGGTCTAGTAACCTATAGCAACCAGAAATTGTCTCGTTATTCTTGTTTCCTTATACCAGAAAATGCTGACTGCTGATTGGTCGCTGTGGGTTACTTGACTTCTGTAAACGATTGTCGCTGTTGATGAATTCCCCTGATTATTTTCTATGTGGCGGCAGATTCACACACAGTTCTGACATTAAGAGGACTTTGTATTTACCCAACACTTCGCTTCTATTTGCTGTGAATGCGACAACACTTCCAGTATCCATCATGTGTCAAACCAACAATTTGCCAAGGAGAAATCATATGAATATGTGGATGTGAAAAAGACAAATAATTTAAAGAGACAATAACGCCTGTAAAAAAGTGATTTCTAGTATTAATGTTACAGTCCGGCCCAAAATGAAAAGAAATTACATTAATTGACACCTTTTATTATATATGATTTATTATCAAGTTTTTAAAAAAAGTTAAAATTGTTACCTGTAAAGAAGTGCTGTACAGCACTCCCGTGTTGCATAACCCAGCCTCCAACACCGCCAGCAACTCTACAGTATTCGAATCATCCGATGCCTCTCAGGAGTTCATTCCAATGCCAATGTGGGGGCTTCACTAGGAGCGCAGCTAGAGTGGAATGCGCTCCTGATAGGGATCTCCTGATTTGGACGCCGTAGAGTCGCCGGCGCTGTTGGAGGCTGGGGTATGTGACACGGGAGTGCTGTATAGCACTTCTTTACAGGTAACAATTTTAACATTTTTTAAAAATTTGATAATAAATCATATATAATAAAAGGTGTTAATTAGCATAAATATAAATATATATATATTTTTATTTTCGGCCAGACGGTTCCTTTAAGAACAACAAATGTTAAAATAACAGATTTAGCCTTGCCCATTTTGCAAAAACAGTTATAGCGCATTGGATTCTGGAGTTATTCCAGCGCTACTTATTTATATATTTAGGAGTGAATGTTTATTGTAGATCTCATTGGTTACGGAGTCATCTTCTATAAACATGAGTATTAAATACATATAATAAACAATATTACAATATTGTAGAAATCTACTACTTGTAAATATTGTGCTCTATGTGATTTGTAATTGCTGTAAACCACTAGCAGTCATGTGACAATGATTTTCACCTTTAACCAATGTTCAGCATTAATTTTTTACTTGTAGTTTCCTATGCATTGGGATGTCCACTTTCTCCATTAAACATGGTCCCGTGTGGAATGAGATGCATGAGATGTGCTAGTTTGAGCTCAACATAAATGTTGATTGGTAATGTATGAGGTGTATGAAATAACAAGTGTAATATTAGTTGGATTATGGATACACTGGGCTTGATATTTTACAGGTTACCCAATTTGTCACCAATCCCAAAATAGCATTAGCATACTGTTTGGCTTAATTATTCCTTCGTTTTCCTACAAACAGCAGCTGCATATGGTCAAAAATGACTTACAGTCATGAGGACCAGGGTCTTATCATGGTTTATCAGAAGGTAAGTTGCAGTGAATTTTAATAATGCTTTCTTATTACATACATACATTTATAGGGATAATGGATGTTAAGCAATACAGCAGCCATATTTTTCCATGAAACACAAATTCTGCAGAGGAGAATGCTACCTTCTCCTAGGTTGCTGGGAAATATGTTCAGCAGATTGCCATTGCTGTAGGGAAATGGATAGTTAGCTGATGGATACCTAACTGAACCTGGGTCACCCAGCTTACAGGCAATAAATATAAAGTTCTGAATTCACCTACTCTGAACCTAACACTAATTCATAGGATTAAAGGGATGCTAAAGCCTGTAAATAAAGTGCTTTGTTTTTATTGGCCAACCTACTATTAAGTATAACAAGTGTTAAAATGACAGGTGTAGGTTTACCGAGTTTGCAGAATATTCATAGCACTAGAAAAAAAAAACACTTGGAGCAGAGGCAAAAGCACTTGGAGCAGAGGCTTTCAGATAATCTTAGCCCTATTCCCAAATTCAAGGGCTTACCTCACTAATTGAGCATTCTCCTCCCCCCACCACCCCCAGAGACTAATTAAAATTCACTTTCACTTTTCTCAGGAAACTTCCTATCACTTTGACTTTTGAACTTCATCCTGTTTTCTGGCAGCTTCCAGGTTGCTTCTGAAGTCCTGTTCCATATCTGATTTGTGTATCTCCAGTGTCCAATAAAACCCTTGGGAAAAGGTTCACCATCAGAGCTGCCCATTAAAAATGGAGCATCGTCCCCAGTCTATACTACCCACTAAGTGTGCCTCTGAACTCTAACCAGTGGCAATGACATTTATCTAAAAGACATAATCCTCCATAAATCCTTAGTAATAAAAACTGAGTTCCAGAAGGTTAAAGAAACATGGTGCACTGATTATTAGATCTGGAATATGTTCCTCATCTCTCTAGAAACAGATCTTATTGGTGTTGCTTTCCAGCATGTGGGAAAGAACTAACTCAGAAAGCAGGATGACTATCTTCATCCCAATCAGTTATGGAATTGCAGACCTGAGGCTATTTGATTGATTACCCTCATAACGTCCACAAAAATGCCTATAAAGAAAAAGTAATGGTGGCTACAAAGTCCTCTCGACCGAAATGGGGGAATTTAGGAAAGGTACATTTAGTCATGTGCTATAATTCCAGACTGTAAGGAGAAAGCATAACAACATATAAAAAGAAAGAAGGGTGGAGACTCAGTCATGGATAGTTAATAATTTGATCTCTTGCGTTTCAGTAGTTGCAAAATAATGTAAAATTTTGTTTCGTTTTGGTCGTGACTTCATCCCTTTTGAAGGATGAAAAAAAACATCACAGTCAGAGTTTGTTTTACCAAGAAAATGGATGGAAGGGAGGAGTGCAAATGTTGATTTTCCATGGAATGTTTACTTTGTGCTATCTGCAGTTAAGATACAATCAGTTCTCTACTATCAATGTGGAAACTGTAGGCTCTGTGTAAGTTCAACTTTTAATTGGCGTGAGAAATGGCATGACTGTAGCGAGGGCTGTATGTTTAGGAAAAGTTTATTGTTTAATTATTTCTTTGTGTGCTAAACCTCATGGAGTTTCAAACTGTACCATTATGTTATATTCTAAAGGCAGAAAAGACTTTTTCTTGATTAGTGGGCCCCTGATCTCATTTTCCTGGTGGGTCCTTGAACCCTTGATTCTTGGTGGGCCCCTGATCTCTTGTTTCCTGGTGAGCCCTTTATCTCTTGCTTCCTGGTGGGCTCCTGATCCCTTGTTTCCTAATGGGCCCCTGATCCCTTGTTTCCTGGTGTGCCTCCTATCTCTTGTTTCCTGGTGGACCCCTGATCTCGTTTTCCTGGTGGGTCCCTGAACCCTTGATTCTTGGTGGGCCCCTGATCTCTTGTTTCCTGGTGGGCACCTGATCTCTTGTTTCCTGGTGGGCCCCTGATCTCGTTTCCTGGTATGCCTCTTATCTCTTGCTTCCTGGTGGGCACCTGATCTCTTGTTTCCTGGTGGGCACCTGATCTCTTGCTTCCTGATGGGCCCCTGATCCCTTGTTTCTTGGTGGGCCCCTGATCCCTTGTTTCTTGGTGGGCCCCTGATCTCTTTTTTCCTGGTGTACCTCTTATCTCTTGTTTCCTGGAGGGCCCCAAACTCTTATTTCCTGATGGGCCCCTGATCCCTTGTTTAATGGGCCAGATCTCTTGTTTCCTGGTAGACACCTAATCTCTTGTTTCCCTGTGGGTAAGTTATCCATCAAGTGTCGGAGTTTGCCAAAGTAGCACATTTGACAAGACATACTGTGTTGAATTCACCAGTTTTGCTTCTCCAGATTAAAGTGGTGAATTAGGGGACTGATGGCAGCGCTCCTACTTAATCACTTACTATGCAGCAATACACACTAAACAGTGTCTGACGTACCTGGTTTTTTTTACTATGTGGGAATTTGCCGTTTACTGACTAAGGAATAGAGAATTAATTTTAGACTAAAAATTATAAAAACCAAATGCTACAATGCTGCTTAGTCATGTGTTCAGATGCATTCTTCAGACTGTTTAGTCACATACCATGTATATGAAATGATGACTAATCAGCACTGCAGTGAATGGATCTCATAAGATTGTGGTCCAAAAAAAGTATTAAAAAGCAAGAACAGGTTCAAACGTCATCACCTTTTATAAACTTAAACCCATTAAACACGCATGTATTTAGAAAGCAAACCATTAGTTTTCACATAGACAATGATGTCATCACACATTGAGACTTATTAGATATGTTCCATGTAAAATGTTTACTTTATAGGCAATTTTAGAGGATTCACATGAATGGAAGCTCTGGTTTAGAAAACATGGACCAGACCTTTCACCGGGTACAATAATTAAAATCTATTGTCTTGTCAGGGCCAGTTTAGACTATGTTCACACTAGCGTATGATACGCATCGCATCACATCATACACTAGTGTGAAAAAAAAAAACCACTTAATGTTCCTCTATGCTACTTATCTAGTTCTGGACACACTAGTGTATGACGCGCATACGCCGCGTCCAAACTGCAGGGTGTCCCATTTTGGCCGCCGTATGATACACCGCGCACAAAATGCGACTAAATAAGAAGAGCTGTGAATGCCAAGGAGCATTATTTACAGTGTTGCTGGTAAGTACAATAGAAAAATACGCCGGAGCATATTTTTCTATTTTTTTTTCACACTAATGTATAATGCGCTGCACATCATACGCTTGTGTGAACCTGGCATTAAACGGGTTGAAACAGTGTCGATCTGGCCCACCCAACAATCAGATCCTCCTCCCGAGTCAGCGTTGTGTGTTATGTTACATGGCGCTTTACATTGGTCAGCGATGGGGGCCTCCCAGTGGACCCCAATCAGACTAGTCCGACACTTGTGTGTAAATGTGCAGGGCCCACAGTACTTAGGGGAGGGGCAAATAGACCCATGTTATTTCCTTTCTCTCTGGTGACCAGCAGACCAGCACATGGGGCTCCAGTCTGTCTACAACTGGCCCTGCGCCAAGGGCAGTATTTATTTAACAAGATTGAGGGATTTTTTTTTTTTAAATTGTGTCTTGGAGAAAGGGGCGGCTTGGTAAATCCTATGGGCGAAATGTAATAAACTCAGAAAAGCCCAATTTTACTTTTCTGAGTTTATTCCCACGAGATCTCGTAAGTTTCTCACAGTAAATATCGCAAGATTATTTCAATCGATATTTACCGACTGAAACATTTTGATAGAGTTTTTTCAATGTAAAGGTAGCCATACTGTACGTTAGTAACCATACTTTATGTTAGTAGTATACTTTACATTAGTAGCCATACTGTACGTTGGTAGCCATACTGTACGTTGGTAGCCATACTGTACATTAGTAGCCATACTGTACGTTGGTAGTATGGCTACCTTTACATTGAAAAATGGAGATAAAAAAAAAACTCAATCAAAAGTCTCTGTCTAAGTATCGATCGAAAAAAAATCTTGCGATATTTACTGCGAGAAACTTCCGAGATCTCGTTCGAATCAACTCTGAAAAGCGAAATTTTGCCCATAGACTTCATACATGGCATCATTAAAACAGGAAGACCTATTAATGAGGATATATTGACTTTGGTCAGAAAATGATTTTTTTTTAACAAGTAATTTGGTTCTGATTTTTCTTTTTTGAAAAATGACAAAAAAAAACATAAAATAAAACACATTTTTACATCTATAAGTGCCAATTTCGACACGCATGCCAATGTAGATACACAGATATAACTTTAAATCACAGCAGATGGGGAATTGGGGGGTTTAAGAAAGAGTTGTGTAGGTCATAAAAATAACTATTAGAATTAATGCTACTATTCTACACCAACAATATACACAACCAACAGTACATTGGTTTTATCCATTCATGCAACTGGTCCTTGCGACCAGTGGTGCGATTCCACTCAGCATTATGGGTAATGTAGGCTTGGAAGGCTGTGGGTGTTACAGTAACTTTATCAGATCCGCTGAAAAATCAGGGAATGTAATAAAGAAAAAGGAATTTAAACAAGGCTTTATTGATGTAATTATTTTGCCCATTATCCGATTACAGTCACTTGAAAAGTACTAATTGCATTATATATATGCAAGAGAATTCACTTATATTTGTTCATTGAATCGTTAAACTAAATATTTCTTTGGAAGCCAGAAATGTTTAAACGAGGGGTTTGAAGTTGGGGAGCTGGTTTATCCTAGGACCTCCTTCTTCATTATCTAGGAAAAAGCATGCTTGGATAACCGTCGAATTTCCACAGTTATTACGTAGATATCCGAAACCGTTTAGCTGAAAAACTGTTCCATGTGTCAGAAAATGTAAATTTCCTCAACCCACGGGAAATACTGGTTAATTTGCAATTTATTTATACTGAAATGTACAATAACATCAAACGAAAAGGACTAACATGATGAATTACCATGGTTTAAAGTTCATAAAACTTAATACATACCTTTATATTATAAATATATATATTTTAATACACACACACACAGTATATATAAAGTAGGATTGAGAGGTCGCGTTAGTCCACAGACAACTGTCAGACGATACCGTATTACCATATAAAAGGAGGATCCTACCAGTCAATACACCACTAAACTAAAAAGTCTGCTTGATACTTTCCCAAAGAACATACTACAGGAGTTACAAAAACTGATACCCATAAATCCCAGCACTGGAACATTTTATACGCTTCCTAAAATTCACAACCCCGGG
>WMED01024021.1:0-11324 GCA_019650415.1 Pipa parva
CGTCGCTCACAGGAAGCTTAATCAGTGCTGGGGAGACCCTCCTCCGTTGCCGGCTGTCAGAACCGCAGACAGCCGGCAACGGAGGAAGTAATTTTGCAGTGGGGAAACGAGCCCCCCTTTAGGGAGCCTCCGCGCTCCCCACTATTTGAGAACTGCTGCTATAACTGAATACACAGTTGTCCTTGGTGGGCATAGTTTATGGGAGGGGAATAAAAAAAAAAGGCAATTGAAGAGTTAAAAGAAAAATCTCCTAAATTAGTTGGAATAGCAATAAAATTTTATAGGAAATTATGGGATATAATTAACCAAAATTATAATGTAACTGAAGTATTTAAACTGATTCCTAGCATTTAGTTTTAGTAACGGAAAAATGTAAGTGAAAAGAAATGATAGGTCAATTACATACAGACAAGAACACTGTAGCAAAGCTATGAACAAATAGATTGAGAAGATAAGTAAGTAAGAGCAGTGTTACACAGATTGCATTAAATACAGACATGAATGGCTCTATCCCTTAGGTGGAATACATTTTTCTTTTACCCACACCCTGTGGCTTCACAGTGTCATATCTTGTTATACAGCTTCACTTAATAATAATAAAGTAAGATCACCTCATTTTATGTTAGATAAAAATCCATCATTTATAAAAAAAATTACACAGAGACAGATAAGACATTGGGAGAATTTATCATCGGGCAAGTGTTGTATGATTGATAGAAGGCGAATTGGTTGGATTTTTAAAACACATAAAGGGAGTCATGATTTTTTTTTATTAAATGCGCCGCTAGATCAGTATTCAACTGACAATCCACAGCCCAGGATAACCAGGTGAATGCATCACCTCACCAGGGTTACTTCCTGGTTATGTATGTGTTGTCAAATGTCACATACTACCTGAACCCCCTTCCTGAATTCTAAAAAAATTAATTGACTGTGCATGTTAAGTTTGGCCAAATTAAAGAGGGTGGCGGTTATTATGTGAAGACTGACGTCACTCACATAATCAGCAAGTAACCTGGTGCGGCGATGTTTTCATCTGACCAACCTGGGCTGTGGATTGTGAGATGAATACTGATCTAACAGCAGTACACTTAAAAAAATGTAATAAACTTGGAAAAGGCCAATTTCACCTTTCCGAGTTTATTCCCGCGAGAAGTTTCTCACCGTAAATATTACAAGATTGTTTTCAATTGATATTGAAAACCTTTTCGATCGAGTAATGTCAAGTATGTCTACCTTTCCATCAAAAACTCAATTGAAAAGTTTTTGTCTGTAAATAAAAAATGTTGCGATATTTACCGCGGGAATAAATTCGGAAAGGCGAAATTGGCCTTTTCTGAGTTTATTAAATTTCACCCTTAGCATGATAGGGTACTATAGTTCTATTTTATATATAAGTTTGGTGATAAGTAATGTAGAAAAGGAAGATAAGTAAATATATTAGTTATGGAGGAGTATAGGTTTTATGGAAATAAGTGGAGTGAAATGGGTTTTAGAGACCTTTTTTCTTTTTATGCTTCATCTGAGTGACTCCTAATTTCATGCAAAGTGAAATTTCAAATGTCAAGTTAAACATTTAAATATTAAAAATATATCTTAGTTAAACTGTATCCCATTTGCCCCTTTAGGAGAGAATTGCCCATTCTGTTTCTGCTGACTATTGGCAGGAACCACTTCAAATAAAGAAATAGGACCACATACCATAAATGAGATGCAACATATCTAACCCATTTAACCAGGAAAACAGGAATCTTTTATATATATATATATAAAATGGAATGCTGATTATCTTGCCAGTGGTGTTATAAATGGGTTAAATACCTTGCTTCTCCTTTAAGTGCGTTTCCACATACAATTGTGCACAATCAGGGATATGAGAGATATTCAGAACTACAATTTTCCGAATATCTATCGCTACAAGTAGTTCGATGGTGAAATATGAATGGATCCATCTGTATAGTTATTTTGTGACATGAGTATCATGCAGGGTTTCAGATGGTTATAGCTTAATTCTACCTGGCAAACATCCCAGCAGAAGATCATTATCTTAATATGAAAAAACCAGTGCACATAAATGCCCGCCAGACTCTTGCTAGGATATTGCCAAGCTAATGTCTGGAACTGAGCGGGAACTCAAACCTTTTTTTTTTATTTCTTGAGATCCCAGCATTTACATTTTCATTCATTCCTTTGCAACCAGTTGTTTTATAGTTTACTAGTTTCTCCCTGTGCAATAAAATAGCAATATGCAATAAAATAAGATGTTACTGTAATAATGGCCAAACATTATTCATTATATAATGTTACTCAACAATGCAATTATTATTATTATTGGAAAGTGCTCAACAAAGAACAAGTAAAGAAAATTACAAGCATATAATCAAGAAAATACATCACTCTAAGTGCCAGGCCATGACTGAAACAAGAGGATGGAAGTTCCTGCCCCATAGAGCTTACAATCCAAATGAATGGCCATATTGTAACATCAGATGGACAGTTACCAGTTCCTGGTCTGGCATTCATCTTGCGTATGCACAGAGAGATAAAACAAATCCCAATAATGTAAATAGTAAAAAGGTTAAAACAGAATGTTATAAAATTAACGAGGAGGTTATTGTGGATGGAGATGAGGAGAAACAAATTTATTAAACAAGTATTCTCCACTGTGTCCACAGGTGAAAATAAAATGTTGGGTGAAATAAAGAGAGATCCTTAAATGTTTCCTGTCTAACCAAGGAAAAAGTACAGCTCTGTCACCAGGTCTAAATGGTATACACCCCAGGGTTTTAATGGCGTTAGGTACAGCCATAGACAGACCATTATTCTGAATAGTTAAGGACTCTATAATAAAAGAGACCATTCCAAAGGACTGGCACATACTAAATATGGTCCCTATATTCAATAAAAGGTCTCAAGTAAGCCCGAAAACTATATACCTGTAAGTTTAACATCTATTGTGGGTAAAATATTTGAAGGCTTTCTAAAAGATATTATTATGGAATATCTCAATGCAAAGAGATGTATAACCCCATATCAGCATAGGTTTATTAGTGATCAATTCTGTCAGTCTAGTATAATAAGCTTCTATGTGGAGGTCAGTGGACAGAGGGGAGTCCCTGGATTTCATATACCTTGATTTTCCAAAGCATTTGATGCTGTGCCACATAAAAGGCTGTTACATAAAATGAGGATGCTTGGACTGGGGGAAAATGTGTGTAAGTGGGTTAGTAACTGGCTCAGTGGTAGTAAGGGTGCCCATTACTGTAATGGGTAGCTCTTAATGCAAAAGAATACATAAGTTGTATATTATAATTCTCCAAATTTAAAGAGAGAAAAAGACTTTATGTAATCTGAGATTTTAGCAGTGCTTTCTATCATAATTGTTCAAAAGTATGCCATAAATCCCATAAATCTTGTCAAGTGTGCTTCCAAATGCTATAGAATTATACAGAACTGCAACTACCAATGTGCCTTGAGTTAGAGGATCCATATGGACTGCTCATACAACTTTTCCCTGACTGGCGAGGTATACAAGATCTTTTTTCATTTGCCTGTTTATGAAAGAAGAGAGCAGCACTTGTGTGTAACATTTGCTCTTTACTTTGGGTGCGTCAGTGTCAGTTTTATACCTTCTGTACTGTTTCACAATTGTTTCAATGTCCTCTTCTTGTGAAGGAATATAAAAAAGTGGTGCCAGTCACCATTGCAATTCTTTATAAATAGTTCTGCATGTGGGTGTGAGTGTGTGGGGGTGTGGGTGTGGGTGGGGTGGTGGTGGGTGTTGAGTGAGTTATTCTGCCCTCTTCATGGCTCAGGTACAGCACTAGTTTTCCAGCAGCCTATTTACATTATCAAGACCCTAGGACCATAGTCAATACAACCTCTGCCTGTTTTTTCACTTGCATTGTAACAATTGTATTGCAGATCTGATTTCAAAGCAGATGCAAAACATTTCTATAGTGTGGTTATGATTAGAGAAATATATAGTAGATCTCTGATGTTCTTGGTGGAGCAAAGATTGAGCCAAAATTTGAAGTTAGCCTCATTATAGGTGGCCCACTGCTGGGAAGGAAACGTTCCCATAGAAAACTAAGATTACATAAAAATTCTAAACCATGCAATGTCTCTATTATACTGTATCCATTTACAGCAATAATTCAGTTCACTTATATCAAAGGTTCACCCAGAATCAACAAAGTAGCCACATGGCAGGAATTAAAGCTCCATGTTGTAAAGTAATGCTTTACATGATAAAAAAAATACTTTCTGAAGTCCTCCCCTTTACCAGTATTGCTTGTATTTTTATCATGTGTGGATGAAACATTGGATGAATTATTCTGACAGATTTAAAGTGCTGCCAAAATGAAATGTATTCAGCAGTGCTATAGAAGCTGAGGGGCAAGACTCTTATTCCTAAATGTGTTCTGCTGGTCCCAGCTAAGATCTCTCTCATCAGAACAGAAGGAAGGTAGCATGGCTCTGATATAAAGTCATTAGATGCAATCTCCTGAAGCCTCCTTATTGTTACAGCTGCATTAAGGCAGAATATGAAATTCTGAGGGAAATCTGTGAAATTAAAATTGTCAAGGGAAAATTGAAACTAGTTGGCACAGTGAAAATATTTTATTTTCACAGAGCAAAATTCAAACTAAGAAGAACAACATAAAAAAATACAAACTAAATACGATGGGAGGGGAATACTAATTAGATTAATGGGAGGGGGGGACTATTAAGAAAAAGGAAATGAAGAAGCAACATGCATCCATTAGGGGTAAAAAAGAAAATTCTAGTTGGGGGATATTAACCCCTCAATTAATGCTGCAAAGGAGGAAGTAAGGGGCACCCAGTCCTGAAGTAGATCCTGCATTTGGAAAGAGCAGCCAGGTGACCCATACCTTGAAGCATAATGTTTACTGAGATTGACAAAGCCTTGCCCTGGATATTGTTTTGCTGTCCTGATACAGAATTAAAGACACACTAAGTATTGAGCGAAATTTATTAAAGGCGTGAATTTTACTGATCGATCGATCGAATTTTGTATTCGATCGATTGGAATTTCAATTGATCGCTTCGCCTTTAATAAATTTCGCCCATGTGTGTATCTCACTGTTTCCAGTAAACATCACATGAAGATGATTTGTATGCAGAATACTGGTGTCCATCTTTGATTGTGTGTTATTACGCTTTCCACAGTCCATCAACAGGCAAGAAATACCCTAGAGGGGAATAGCCTGGGGCTTGCTGGGTGAGGTAATAGCCCCAAGAGAAAGTGACCGTTACTCTTAAAATATTATTGGGGTTAGTCACTAATATGCGAATTCGACTGTCGAAATTCTCAAACAGTGGATTCCCATAGTAAATCTCCTACAATTTCCCCATTGTAAAGTCACGACAATTTTTTAAAGTTAACATTGCAACAATTTTTCCATAATAAAGTCGCGACTGCGACAATATTTTAATTATAAGGATGTGACTGCGACAGTAGCAGCCTATTGCAACTGTCTTTATCTGGTGAATTTGCACCTATACGCAACAATTTGGACTTTAGTGAATAACCTCCATGTGTTCCACAGTACAGTTAAAGGCACAATAACTTCCACAGCTTCATATTTTTGTAATGTTTTTAAGGGATTCTGATTATAGTGATTAAGAAGGTCCAGTAATACTTTATGGGCGAAATTCATTAAAGTCGTAAATTTTACCGATCGATCAAATTTTCAAAATCTCGATTGAAATTTCAAAATTTCAAAATGTCGATCAAAAATTCGATTGATCGATCACTTCGCCTTTAATATATTTCGCCCACATTATATCTGAAATTGTACTATTTATTTATGATTTCTACACAGTTTGAAATAGTTTATGGAACTACTGTAAATTAAATGGGTTATTTATCATATTTATTTGAATCCGTTTTTAGACGCATGAGAGGAAATAAAAAAATAAATAATTGTATTTTAGATTTTTGCTTTTCCCTATAACAGTAAAAATAGGGCACAATAGAGGGAGAATGGTACATTTACTTTGAATATTATTTCAAGATGGCATCATGCTGGCTTTAATTTGCTTTTTTTCTGAATTAACAAAGGTTTTGATTTTTCAATATTTTTCTCTGCGCTAGAGAAATGACATTGTTTCTGTTACTAATTTACTGTCCATATCTATCACTGCTTACATCAAAGGTACTTTAAATTGGCTGTTTCTGCATTTATGGACTGTGCATTGGCAAAGCTCCTGATTCTTCATACATATTTGCAAACATGATGTCAGACACACATATATTTATCTGCTGTCAAGTAAACTGTACAGTGAATTCTGCTAGTTAATACAAAGTGAAGTTCATGTGTCCTTACAAAAGAGCCCATTGATCAACTTTATGTCACAGCACAAATATGCATGTTATGAGCAGAAGCAACAGCTTTATTTTCATACTGAAAGACAACAGTGTAAAATATCCAACCATGTACACAGCTACAATGATGTCAGTTAGCATATTTACTTGCTTGTGCATCAGTTTTATATATACCGGTAGGTGATTTTCAGGCTAAAGGCACACGCCAGAAGTTGTGCATTTTTCTCGTTTTTAAGGCAGAGCTATCACATAACAGTCAGGTGATATTGATGAACTGATTTCTGTGATTTTTGTTCCTGGCCAATTCTTTTTACCTGTTGCTTGTTTCATTGCTCTAGTTCTACCTATCATGCATCTCCCCTTCCTATATCTATTTCCTGCTTGCTTCACACTATTCTGGTCCTTTGTACAATGTTTTTGTTCATCTGAATATTTCTTGTGTATTTTGGTCAAACATACAAGGATATCTGTATATAGGTCATTTGTATACATACTAGTTTATCTTATGCATACTTTGTACTTGCTTAGGGCCTAATTCAGGATCCTCCGAAGTGAGGTGCGAAGTGTTCGCCTCACTTCGGAATGACTGAAATGCGCTCGCTGATGTCCTGCACGCGGACATTAGTGAGCGCATTAAAGGGATTCCAGTTTCGGCGAGGCAACTATTATGCTCTCAGCATCAAGACAGGTTAAAAAAATACTGTATATCAAAATATATAACCATGATAAACGTAGTAACAATGAAAAATATTAAAAGGCATCTATGCTGAGAAATAAATAGATATATATCCCAAAAAGATGATAAAGAATGCCAAAAATATATATGAGAAATAAGCAGTAAAGGAATGATAATGAGTGCAGCGCACTCCCCAGCACTTCCCCAGCAAGGAGTGCAGTGAGCTTAGTGATGCCCAAGTGTCTTGAACAGAAGGTCAGGCACATAGAGCAGTGTCTCATAGATTCACTCAGGCTGGTTTTGTCTCAGATACTGAGCAAAAAAACTCCACTAGGTTTCCCAAGGATTGGAGTACCTGTGCACAGCCAGAAAGTATTGAGAACTGTTCCTGAGTCTTGTTGTGAACAGAGGGTAACTATGCACCAAAGTATGTTCCATGTCCTTAAGATGGACGCTGTACTATAAGTTTCAACTGTGTTCCTGTTTGGTGTGCTGTGTAATTAACTGTTCCTGTTTGAAGAACCTCTGGCACCCATGATTGATTTAAAGGTACAGGCAATAGGGAATTAATTTACTGAAGTTAGGTAACCATCTAATCAATAATTAGAATTCACTAGTATTACTAGATCGCTTGCTTTGGATTACTAGACCTGCACAGTCTTTATCCTAGCTGATACAGTATAACCTATGGGTAACAGCTTAATACATGTTAAACAACCAATACGATTACCAAACACAAAACAATGTTTATCTAAAAAGAAACCACAGGATATATGAAAAATGAGAAAGGGTACGCCTCTGAGCCCTGCCTAATCTAAAAAAAAAAATAGGTTTTGACTAAATGAAAGCATTGCTCATGAATACATATTGAGACATTTTACTTTGATAAAGATCAGTGAATATTTAAAACCACCAAAAAAAATGGCTTGATTTCTCATTTCAGTGAGTGGTCTGCAATACTTTGCATTCACATCAACTAGGCAAAGTATTCCCAAAGTATTCTTGGATTGCGCAAGTCCCAGCTTACTGTTCCACGTAATGCAACGCCATAAGTAAAAACAGCACATCAGATTGTAACGGTGTATTTACAGTATTTTAAACACCATAAGGAAATGAAGTGGAAGGATCAAAACAGCAGTTTTACAACACTTGAATTACATTTGGAACTTCTAAAATAGAAACACTGTAAAATGGAAGGAATTAGCAAAGGCTTAATGCTTTAGTTAAACTAACTTACTGAGTACAGACTTAGACAAATAGCCAGGAAACCTAGGGAAATGCTTGCAATAACCACTAGATGGCAATATTAATTTCCACAGAAAATAACTCACATGCTTCCCCTCAGTGTAATTTTGATGGACTGTTATTGGTGTGGGCATTTGTAGGTAATTCTTCAATACTAATTTTCAAAGTATTGGTTGCCTAATGTTATTCAGGATCTGCATATACCATGTGTTTGGCATGATGGTCTCTAAGTTAAAACTATGTAATTGGAATTCCTCATAGGAGTTTCTATTTTATGGTATGCCATGTGACAATAGTTAAAGAAGTCCAATCTGAAGGCATAGCAGGGTTCTTTCTATTCCTGCTGCACTGCAAAAGAGATTACAGGTAGATGAATCCAGATGTGGACCTATAGTTTGGTGTTTGGATAGAAGGGTAGTCCCCTCAGTGTATACCCTATAAAAAGCCAAGCAGTTTTAGCTACCTTAGACAGGATAGAAGCAGCAAACCCCCAGCAAAGAGTGATATAGCATTTGGACCCTAGAAGGATGCAGATGGACATCCTCCCCTCAAAAAGGTAATACAGTTGGTGGGGTAGAGTCCCCCTGCAGGTCAGTCTGTTTTGAAGCAGACTGAAGGTTCACCCTATAAATCCCTCTGGACACCCTACTGCAGTGAAGTACTGCTGTTACTGTTTATAAATTCATTGCTCTATAAGTATGATGAATAAATTAATATGCAACTATAAAATAATTCCTGGCCTGCATTATTAATGTACATGGGCTGAACATCAAGAGGGCAGGCTCCATTCCACATTGCATTTCGGAACTTCTATTTCTCACAAATGATTAACATTACAGATTTGGTAATTTAACGTATTTATAAAAATGTGTGTTTCTGCTAATAGTCCCATATTATAGAAGGTAATGGACCACAGAAATTCCACTTTAATAACAAACCTGCCTCAGTTTCCTTTTTGACCAGAATACAGAATCAAATCCCATATGTCCAATCATGAAGCAAGACCTCAAACACCATCAACAAGCATTGCTAGGGCCTGACTGCTTGTGGATTGTTTGCCATTCCAAAAAAATAATGGTCAGACCCACTTCAAGCTCCCTTTCTTTTGCACAGGAATACAGCCTGGGAAAGTCTATTCTACCCTGTGATGAGTAGGAGAGGTGCTGCACTGTCTGCAGTGCTGTATACTCTGCACCTGTGTCTGGGAATGGTACTGGGTCACCTCTCTTTGTAAAATAGAAATTGGTAATTATTTGTAACTGCATTAATTTGGATAATTATAATATACACATGCTGCATAGTTGGCTGTGAACTGGAGGTACACTGTATGGGTTTATGGGAACAGATAACAGTAAATGTGTTTTATATAGGTTACACTGACAACTTTACATTTTTAACTACTTTCCTAAAACTCTTGTGTTTTTTAAATAAGTCTTCGAACCCCTCACCCCACATAACCGGCTTAGTATTTGAACTTTAATTTGGTTGAAAACTATGAGATTTCAGGCAAAACTACCTAAACCTAAATTTGCATTTGTCTGAAACTTTTCTCCCTGTACCAACTTATACTGACCTTATAATATTGGCTTTTCTTGCTTTCTGACTTCAGCACTACGATTTATTTGTAAGGCATTCTTATATTTGTTTTCATCAGAACTTTGCTCTGACATGATGCTACAGCTTGTTACAGGGGGTTTCAGTACTCCTAAAACAGCAACTGTTACATGTGAAAGACACATGTAGCTGCTTTTTTAATGACTCCTTTAGAGAAATAGCAAACAATATTATACTGTTATATAAATAATGTATCATGCCCATCTAGGCTGTGAGTGAAAGGGTGGCAGGCTGTGTTTAGAAGAGTCCTGTGTAGATGCCTAAAGCTGTCAATTAATATGTTTCATATGATAAATATATTTTCTTGGTTCTACAAATGCAATATAAGTTTACCACTCACCTAATCCCTCCAGAAAAGAAAAATGTGTCTTCCAAGAAAATACAATGAGATTGAGGACCATGACATTTTGTCTTAGAAAATCTTAACTGTTGTTAAATTAATATTTAAAAATAGTGAACTGTGTAACTACCACCCTGCTGTCACGGGCAGAAAGTGGACCCACTGTACTACCTTGGAGTTTGGCTTTAAGTACGCTGCAAGGCGCAGAATCTAAGAGGCCCCTGGTCTTCGCCTTTAACCTCCGCAAGGAGATACTGGTCTTAGCTGCACAGAACCCCCAGGTCGTGGCCCCCGAGCGTACCCTCCAATGGTAGTTGCTAGTACTGGGACTCAGGACAATACAGGAACAGGATATCACACTTGAGAAAATTTGGAGAAATAAGGAGTATATAGCTTTAATGAAAATCTACATCCACCAGGAACAACACAGGAAAAGGCAAGGATAACCACTAGGATACAAGCAGGCAGGAAGCACCGTAGAATACTCAGGAATGGAGCAAACTATAAGGACCTTTCTAGCTGGAAGCTTAGGCACTGAGTGCTCGAGCTGTCCAGCTTTTAAATCTCCCACTGCGTCCCTGTGCTGCGGGAATGCTCCCGACACGCCAGTGTCATGTGAGCGTGCCGGCAGCATGCACGCTACCGACAGACTTTAATACCCTGACAGCTGCGAATCGTGCACCTAAGAACAGTGCGTCCGAGCCGAGCTGTCAGGTAAGGAGCGGCGGTCACGCCGCGCGTTACACCTGCCCAACAAGTTTTAAAGGCACTCACAGGAATAGACATACACAAAACTCTGGGAAGGTGTAGTTCTTATCTCTTTAATGTCTGAGCAGACATGTAGTTTTGTACCAGTAATATGGCAAACATTTCCCAAAATCCTTTGCTCCTGAAGATCATGAGAATCTTAGGCCTCTTCTACTGAGATTTTGTTTTTGGAAATGTTCTCAGGATTTTAGCTAAACTTGTATAAGTAAAGGTTTACTAGTTCTCAGGAACTTGGTTATACTTGTATATGGAAAGGTTTATTAGTTCTAAGGAACTTGGTTAAACTTGTATAAGGAAAGGTTTACTAGTTCTCAGGAACTTGGTTAAAC
>WMED01024022.1:0-11324 GCA_019650415.1 Pipa parva
ATAAAGTCGCGACTGCTACAATATTCTCATTATAAAGACGCAACTGTGACAGTAGCAGTCATTATCTGGTGAATTCGCACCAATACGCACCAATTCGGACTTTAGTGAATAACCCCCAAAGAGATCATAAATCTGACAAAATCGCTGATTATGGCTGATAATAATTCAAGTAGTAGTGACCAATGGGTACAGGGTTGGTTTTAGAGAAACCGGGGACCTGGCCAAATTGAGGGGGAACCCCAATTGCTCCCCTGACTCCAAGGGAGTTCTCATAGGTCCTTGAAGCTGGGGTCCCTGAGCAATTGCCCAGTTTGGCCCCCATCCTGCCCTGACTGGGTGACTTCAGAAAACCATGTCCATTACAGGAAAGCAAACGGTGAAACCCACAAGATACAGTCATTTATAGGACCTTCTAATAGGGTATTTCTCTCAATTTATTAACCACTGCCAAAAGCAGATATCTCCAGCAAAGACAGCATTTTAACTCAGTGTTTCAGCAGAGGAAATGATCAAACTGTTTCAACAACTACTTTATAGCTGTAATCATGTCTGAATTCAGCGACCTGGGAGATCAACCAAAACAATCTTATGTAAAAGGAAGATGGGTGCTCACAGGTGATAAATTTAAGGAATATTTATTGAGATCATCCCTAAATGACCATCACCATATGCCCGATAAAGGTTATAAACCGGACTGTTATAATATAGAATTATATATACAATATAATGTTTAATAGTAAAAGTAATATATTGTATATCTACAGCACATCAAGTGCTTTAACTTACATTCTTGTCAATGCTTGACATTTCACACTATCTGACCATGTAACGGATGATTGTACAATAAGGTTAAGTGGAGATTCAAGTTTTTTTTGATTGACTTATAGTGCAAGCAGCAGATGAATAGGCTTTAAGCCAGAATGGCATGTGCTTAGTGACAGGCGGAGAAACTTGTAGAATGGCCGTGTGTATGTGTGTGAAGTGCGATGGGAATAGAGTAATTCCCGTTAATGATAACATAGAAGCTATGCTGACACTGTACATTTAGCAGCAGCAGAGAAACTCAACTGACCCTGTATGTGGAAAAAACAAATTTATTAGAATTATCAAAATAAGTAATGTTATATTTACAGAGCAAAAAAATTGTGAATGCTTTATGTAGCAAATACATACAGACCACTATTCAAATCTGCAGCATTTCTACCTGTTAGAAAAATAGTTCCAGGTACACGATTTATAACGTCAATCAGCAAAGACATAGGGGGCCAAACCCTAATAAATGTGATCAGCATCCTGGTAACCTAGCAACTTTACAGTTTCATCACTCATCCTCTATAGCTTATAGCACAAACTCCCTTACTTATCTTCCTATAGGTGTAACCTCAGTTTTCAAACCTTCTTTTTTTTTTTTCTCAGGTCAAATTTGGTATAATAAAAGGATAAATTCATAATATTTTAGTCTCTCTAATCCTCCACATTGTATTGACGCTTTTACAGTAAAAAAAAACAGAGGCTTTTCCATCTCCCAGTCAGTGTTTTACTAAAATATCTGTTGTAATAACTGTAGATGACTGAAATATTTTAATGACATATCTACACACATCTTCTAGCTGCTTCATTTATAATCATTTGGTTTGTTTTCACAGACACACATACACCCACCTCCACCTATTTCTGCCTCTTTCTCTCTCTTGCTTTGAAAACTACAGTGCATGGGAAAAAAAAACTACATTTATTCACTGACGAGTACTGGGTTGTAGTGATTTCACTTCACTTAATGGGCGACATGTATTAAAATCGAAAGTATCATTTTCATCATTTTCGAAATATCGATAATTCTGTCAAAAAAAGTTATCAAATTTTTCGATGCTGATCATTTCGAGAGAAAGGAAGTTTTGATTATTTCGAAATCAAAAATTTCCATTGTATAAACAAATCTTTACAATGGAAACAATTTCTATCCATGGAAACTGCTTAACGTTCGATCAAATTGGGGGTTTTGTTTCGATCGAAACTATTTTACTTTCAATTGAAAAATGAAATTGAGTTTTTAAGCTCATTTTTTGATCAAAGCGTCAAATGGTGTTTTCGACTTTAATAAATTTTGCCCTTTTATAAATGTGTTTATAAAATCAATGTGTTCCTAGTTTCCAAAAAAAGCCAAAACCTTTTTCTGTTGCTGTAAGAAATGAATATTGTGGTTGTTAACCAAGGTTTTCCTTCTCAGTAACTCAATTTATATAGGGTTTTTATTTGTTAACCTGTATGGTGTGTATAGCGACACCTTAATAAATAGAAAATGGCTGTTGAGAACAACATCCTACGTGTACAAAATGTCAACCGTGTTGGACGCCAGCTCACCCAGATTTGCCCCCCTCCCCTTAGAACAGGGGTCAGCAACCTTTTGGGCTGAGAGAGCCATATACGTGCGGCTCTGCTCAGCACTTTTGAATCCTGAGCCACTGACGTCACGTGTGGTGTCACATAGGTGACGTCAGTGGCTCTGGATTGGCTCACAACCAGGAAGTCGGTGACATCAGTGGCTCCGGATTGGCTAGCAATCCAAAAGTGCTGAGAGAGTTTTCCCTCTACAGCGCTTGCTGGTGATTAGCCGGCAGACTGTAACAAGCAGTCCTTGCATGTGAGCACCACTCGTTACAGTCAAAGAGCCGGATGCAGCCATCAAAAGAGCCACATCTGGCTCGAGAGTCATAGGTTGCGGACCCCTGGCTTAGAACATGCCACACAGGACACCTTTCCCAACTACCATATATTCAGGTATTTCTATACAATCTTTTATTTATTTATTTTTTTGCAATGACCCTTTATCAGTCTCCTCGGGAATATTGTCACAGTCACAACTTTACTATGAAAATA
Organism: Pipa parva; assembly: GCA_019650415.1. Classification (NCBI taxonomy): domain Eukaryota; kingdom Metazoa; phylum Chordata; class Amphibia; order Anura; family Pipidae; genus Pipa; species Pipa parva. The sequence continues at coordinate 2,878 of WMED01024022.1, forward strand.
TTGTCACGACGATTGTGACATTAAAATTGTGGCGGTTGCAGATAAAGGTTAGCAAAAATCTGCGACAATCCTGAGGGGTGTTAAGTGACTCCTGCCAAACTGTCATTCAACCCCAAAAGGGGTCGTGACCCCCAGGTTGAAAACCACTGCTATATACCTATGGCCTATCCTTATAGATATAGAGAGAGAGGGAGAGAGAGAGATATATCTTTTTTTTTTTAGTATGTTTACAATTATTACATATAATTTACTATTATTATTCTTCAGTTCTGTCTCTTCAGTATGTTATAATACAAACAATTTAATACGAGCTGATCCAAAAGGTTAGAGTGTAGAGGAGTATAGTTGTTACATGAGGGGAGCAATGAGGCCATAATGGGCCATAAAAACACTGAAAAAGTCCAAACCATTTTGGGAAATGATAAATTTGAGGAATTTGATTCATTATTATACAAAAGAACATTTTTTCTTTTGAAAAAGGTAATCGTCCCTGAAGTGTTGAAGAGCTGGTTTGACCTGTTTTCTATGTTCTTGAATGTTGGACAAGAATATTACAATGCCATTGAGGAAGATCACTAAAGAGAGATGTTGATATAATCTCAAAATATGCCGATGATGAAATACTGCAAAGGTATTAAGATGGATAGAAGGCATCAGTAGATATTAAAGACAATCACAGATGGGAACAACCAAAGAGCCAGAGGCTGTTTGGAGACATAGACTTTTTGCTCCTGTGTAGACAAGGATTTCTTACTCTGGGATCATTTCTAAATACATAAGTATGTAAGAGAAAAGTTCAGCAGTGGCAGCAAATAATTGTGTTTGTGAAACAGTTAGTAGTCATACAATACAAATCGAACGGGAAACAAAGCAGAAAACTGCAAAACATGGCACAAAGTGGAAACAAACCATGAACTGGTGAAGAATCACAAACTGACAATGCACCCCAACTATTAAACAATAGCAATACTACACAGCCTTTAATCCTAACCACCTTGCAGTCATCAGTGTTGTGTAGTATTCAACCTTCAGGAGTAAGTTACTTATGCACTAGACAGCCAAGTGCCCATCCATTTCCACCTTGCTGCTTTGTGTCATTGCACACCATTTCATGTTTCTGACTGGAATACACACGCATGTTTCCATTGAATTAAAAAACGGGAAGTTGTTGAAAAACTGGCTAGTGTGCCTTTAAGTAACTTGCCTAATCATTAAATCAGAAATATTATTCATACACTCAAGGAAAAATGTTTCCAATTTGAAATGAAAGTCGTGTGTGGTATTGGGATGAAGCCACAGAGGGTGAGGGATTAGTGTTATCATTTGCACGTTGCGTTTTGTGAAATAGCAGATAATACACTGGTTTACAGAAGAGGTTTTTGCAGACACAGAGTAAACATTGTCTGTGATGTGGAATAGCTAGCTCACTATCTGGCTAATCCTCTGACATAGACTAGAGGAAGTCAATTCTCTCTATCATTCATCAGCGCAATTCTCTTTCATCAAAGGGCAAATTTATACTTCTAACCAGTATATTACTTCTAGACTGGGAACATTTACCATCACATGTGTAAACATATATATGTCGATTTACTTTCTTTTATTTGCATGGTATTACCTGTGTGTAGCAAATCACTTGAAAGTCTGGTTGAAAACTTCAGGTTTAGACAGGTTTCTGTCTCTAACATATTTACATTAAGAAAAGTGATAGGAGCCCAACCCTACAAACAAGAAATAAAACCTCACCGTGTCATGTTGTATAATATCCAAGTAATACATACTTTACCATATGTGTTTTATATGTATATAATGCGCCACAAATTTACGCAGCGCTGTACAATTCAGCAATACAAGTACAATAGAGAAATAACCTGTTAGTACATTTCCCCAGTAATTTCATTCATTGCTCCCAATATTAACTATTTCTCATTACTTTGTTTGTTTAATAACAATAATATCCTATACTAACAATAAAAATGTTTTACACACAAATACATATTTAATCATTCATAACATTAAAACATGCAAGTAACACCCCATTTATTCATATTAATGCATGCTTTTACTGATGAAAGAGCTTTTATTTGCCTACAATATACATTGTAGCCACAGGCATTTTAAAACCGTATTGATCTGGGCGTGCGCAGTCAGTTTCGTTGAAGCTCGGGGTGGGTGGGTCCATGTGAGGAGCCGACATGACTCTTATAAACCTGGAAGTAAACAGAGCCGCGATGTATTCATATGACAATACTGGGCTGAAAATCATCTGATGAATACGGGAGAAATGTATTAAACTCGGAAAGACCTCTCTTGGTCTTTCCGAGTTGATCGCGCAGTGTTCCCGCGAGATTACAGCGTGAGTTTTTCAAATGTTTCGATGGAAAGGTGGCCATACTTTACATTAGCAGTATGGCTACCTTTTTACTGAAAAATCACGATCGAAAAACTCTGCTAGATCAATCAGGTAAGCATGGTTTACCACTATAATTCCCCTTTAAGGATGCAGGAGCATCACTTTCTGAATACTCGGATATAAAAATGATTGCTTTTACAAAACATCACTGTATATAGAAAGCGCTACATGTGCTGATGTACGCAGATTAACAATGCTAAATAAATAAGCAGAGAGATAAAATGACTGTCAGGCTTTACAATGCTAGGGGCCTTGGCTAGACTGCCTTTTTGGCCTAATGAACAAGCCAACCCTGCTAACCTGTAACAGTATATTAGCTATTAAACCCAGTGTGTATAAAAGATACAACTACACAATTGTTTTTCCAACGTACATAAGTAATACTTATGTTAAATATCAAGCGTGGGATTATTTTTCACCCATTCTTGAAAACCATTAAAGTGTATTTTTCCTCTCGCTGACTTCAGATTGTGATGATCGCTATTTTAAGTCATTACGAAGTCAGAAAATCTCTTATTATCATCTCACCCCAAACCCATCCTGTTATATACGTTTTGTACATTTATTTATTTTTTTCTGAATGGGTAAACAAATCACTGGAAAATTTGAACCTTGCCATTTCCGTCTCCTACAAATAAATTTAGCTTTTTTTAATTATTTTTAGAAAAAGGCTTAAAACAAACATTTTCCACTACAGATCTACGGCCACAAAGCTGTGTCACTGAAACAAAACAAGCGATGTGTTCTTATTTGAGCTGCGGTTACAAGTGAAAAAGGAAGTGCTTGTTTTCTCTTATATCACAGTTTCCATGAGCCTTGCAGACCAAAGTAGATGCAGCAGCGGAAAAATGAGGAGCAACAAAGCGACAGAAGAAAAATACATGCAGATGTACAGTAAATACATTTTAATGTATTTTTTTTATCATAGAGGAATCTGTGCGACTTGGTGTTTTGTAATTCTCTTTATTTACTAATTTATCTGTGTTGTTTTAAAGGACCACTAACTGCAACAAAGAAAGAAACCTATCGTACTAGTATGGCAGTTATTCCTACATAGAATGTCTAAATATGTTTCTGTTCTCTTCGGCATTTCTGCTCTCTTTCTTTTTTCTGGTTGCAGCCATCTTTAAGTAAAACAACCCCCAGTCTGTTCCTAAGGTCTTTTGCAATTGTATACAATATGAAACGCCGCAATCTGCAGCACAAGAGACAGAGGACACACAGCCATTCAAATGACGAATTATACTTTAAGGAGGCGATTTTTACAGTTACTGCATATTAATAACTGCTGTGATAATCCAAACTGCAATTTTATTTTTCTGGAATTACTGATCAGTTTGAACATACATTTACTTCCACTTTGGCATTTGGGAAGCAGTTGCAAATACACATTTTATACAGTTTTTCAGTGAAAGTCGGTAGATATTTGGTTTGAGTACTAGATTAAGGGGCTTATTCTCAAAGTGAGAATTTGACTGTTGAAGTGAATTTCCAATGCTTCGGGTTGCTACACTCTGACTGCGAATTCTTTATTCCTTATTCACTAAACAGAGGATTCCCATAGTGATGGAGCGAACGCCGTATCTCTGTAATTCTGCGACGGCCGTAAGAGTCCAAAGCAGTTGCAAATTCGCCACATCTCAGAATTTGCTAAATATGAGAAGATCAGGAAAAATCACAATCGGTGCGAATTCGGACATGTACGAGACTGTTCATGAATATGTTTTATTCCTGCAACAGGCAGAAAGAGAGAAAGGGGGAAAAAAAACAATACAAATAAAGAATATGGCTTCAAAATAACATTTTATGTTTTCATTTATTTTTAGATAAAGTATTAAGGTATTTTCACAAAGACATCAATAAGGCCTTATGTGTGTTTTTTGTTTTTTTATTACCTATGCCCAAAAAAAGCTATTCTTACAGTAACAAATCTTGCAAAGCTACAAGTCTTAGAATTCATCGGATTTTCTGGTGTGGACTTGCGATAGCGTACAGTACTACATCAGCTTTAGATAAATGGAAATGTACCCAATTAGTACTTAGTATTATAATTAGGGATTTATTTAAAGGGATGGTCTCATTGTCAATAGGGTGAATTCACCACGCTACAATTCAAGTCGCATTTCCAAAATAGATGTGGTCATTTCTCAGTATTGACTAAGAGGTGAACAGACTTTCCAAACAGGCGGACAGTGGCAAACGCTGTCAGCTACGTAGTGTGGCGTAGTCAGGCGGATAGAAGCAGGATGAGAAGTCATGTGGAGTGAGGCGTATTCGACAAGTGAAGGGCAGTGACGTCAGTCTCACCATATCCCACTAACTGTATTCTGTCAATATTCTATTTCTATGTCACCTTGTCCCTAGGTCATGTTGTCACTTAGTGGCAGTTGCCATTGTCACTTTTGAATGATCTCACATTATACAACACTGGAGCTCTGCCATCAACCCAACAATTCGCCACTTTGAAATGATCAAGTTTAACAGGTGAATTCAGATCAGTACACCTAGTCGCATTCGCATCTTCGACACACTCCACTGCGTAGTCAATAGTAGAAATACCTGTGCACACGCACAGAAAGTGATGCAAAGAGCTCCGTAACATTGCAGTCATCGTAGATGCCCAAATTGGTCATGTATTCGCCACTTCACAAAGTTTAGTCAACAAGCGAACGCGGGAAAATGGCGAGCAAATGTGAATTCATAGCTGTATGTGACTATTCAGAATTTAGTGAATGAGGCCCTCAGGGTGGCTAGCTAGCTAAAACTCCCTCTTAGGCAAGCAAATCACCTTTCCTCACAGCTGCATTTCACAATAAAATAGAGAACTCTGGCTACTTCGACTGGCTACTAATTTGTCCATCTGTTCTAGTTACTGTTAAATAAATTATATTTGCAATGTATATTAATAACTCATTTTCAGTTGTTATGAATTTATATTTCTTACAGAATTTTTATATATATATACAGTATATATATAGTGTCACTATCCCTGTTTTAATTGTTACTCTTGTAACTAAAACTCATCATTTTAAATTAAAATCTACTTGACAAGCATAAATAAATGGTCGGGGAGCTGTTCCTTGCCAACATTAACTCATCCAATCAAAATGGAGCCTATAAATTACATTATTAGACCAATTACCCAAACAAGTTTATTTATAGTAGCTTTAAAGATCATCGTGCATTACATAACCCGGTGTTTTCATTATTTTGCTAAGAATTTCCATGCAATTTATAATATCAAGGAACGCGCTATGATATGCTTATTTATTGGCATAATTGTTACAGAAATCAGCTAAAGTTAATCTGTGAGAGGAAGTGAAAGTAACTCGTCTTGTGCACGGCCCCTTGGTTAATTGTGCAACCGTCAACTTCCTTAAAAATCACAATGGAAACATACACGTATCATTATGAACTCATGGACACCATTACCTGTTCCAGTTACTCAAACGTCTGCTCTATTTCCCCAAAACAAATTTTATGAGCTGAAAATAACACATAACGAAAGTTTTCTTTTCTGACGATGATCATATTAGTGATGTAGCCATAGTGAATATATATATATATATTTTTAATACACTGTTGTATGCACACTGAGAATAATGCTAGAATTGTACAGCGCTGCGTAAATTTCTGGTGCTGTATAAATAAAATTATACATACAATTAAAGTAGTATCACTTGCAAACATATTGGGGGGAAATATTAAACTCAACATTAACTCTTAAAGTGCACCTGTCACCTGAAAACACTAATACTAATTTAGTTTGTACTAATGAAATAAACGTTTTGTAAATATATACGTATTAATAAATGTACCTTTTATACAGTGTTTCTCTCTGTCAGCCCGACTTTTCTTTCCCAAGTTGGGTTGAGCGGGACTAAATGATGATTGACATTACAGATCCTCCAATTAGATCCCTTAAATCACAATCTAGCAGGGATCTGATTGGAGGAGCTATAATGTCAATGCTCATTTAACTCCACCCACCCGACCCAGGAATGAAAAGTCAGGCTAACAGGGAAGATGACAGAGAGAAATTCTGTATAAAGGTACACTATGTTTAATACATCTATATTTACGAAAACATTTAATTCATTAGTAGAACCTAAATTCGTATTAGAGTTTTGAGGTGACAGGTGCACTTTAAATATGCAAGGTACTCTTAAATTGCACTGCTATTTGCACCCAACTTCCAATAGAATTGCATACACTAAATCCAGATCTTTGAGTATTTATTTAAGTGAGGCAACTGTCCCTGCTGATTACGTTAAATATATGAATAATACAGCATTAGGCAAAAGCAAGGTATTAGCTGAGCACAAGTAGGAATATGACCTACTGAAATATACAGTATATTGTTGTTTTTTTTTTATTTGTTTCCTTATTCCTTCCCAAACAAACCTTTTTTTTAATGCTGCGTAAATTTGTGGCGCTTTATAAATAAAATTATACATGCAGTGTAAACTTACCCATGGTATTATTACTATAAGAACATTTAATCATAGCCAGATCCAAGGTGGCATTTAAAATTCCACAAATCATGTCAGAGCATAGAATCCCGTGCCAACTGTTAAATTCCACAGTTTGCCAAGGTTTGACATGAATGTGTGTGGAAATATGCATCTGGCAAATTTAAAGTCGAAAGCGATTCAGAATATTGCCGATTGATAAATATTTAACATTGATAAAGTGTTTATTCTCAAAGAATTCACACAGTGACATGTCATGTCGTACATATAGAAATATGCTACTAAAAGGCATTCTGACACCTAGCAAGGCCCAGTAACAACCATAGCACTGAGAGAGGTCATGTATTTGCTGCGCTGACTTATCATTCTATTATTGATGTGTGGATCTTTTTTCCCTTAAATTGTTCAAGGGAAGTAGGAAAAGTAGCTGAATCCCTATGGCTAAGCTCAGCACACAAGGAATTAAAGGGGAACTATAGTCAGAATACATCTTTATATACAGTATATATGCAATACTATACCTTGGTGAGAAGCTTTTCTCCATAGTAGATGTTTCATGTGATGCAGAATGATTGAGTAGGCAGCACTGATAAACTCCTGCACCAGGAAATGTGTGTGTGACGTGTACCGGCCAGTTTTCCCTGAATGGTTACCCTCCCCTGGATATTTTTACCCTACTTGGCACATGTGCACAAGTTAGCTTCCCCGAGCCCAAGACTCTGTAGTCTCCTACATTTCAGGAATGTAAACAAAGCATGGCTGATGAGGCCAAAAGGTCAGTACATTGCTTAACCAATAACAGTCAGGCAGCTTTTTCTTCTCGTGTTTAGCAGTTATTTCTCACATATTTCCTGGTGCAGGAGTTTATCAGTGCTGCCTACTCAATTCTGCTTCACATGAAACAACTACTAGGGAGAAAGACTTCTCACTAAGGTATAGTACTGCATATGTAATTATGCCCAATCATAAAGGTGCAGATATAAGTGGTATATGTAGGAGGAAAGTGTGTAACACTGAGTGGGAATCCCTGGGTGTTCCATCCACAAGTGGGAAAGATAAGCTAGATATAACATAGTCACCTAGAACAGGGGTTGGCAAACTTCTTTTAGGAGGGAGCCATTTCACTCCCTCCTCCAGCGGCGATAACAATCTTCTGAGCCGCCGGAGGAGGGAGGCGTGCCCTCTTCCGACTCCATGACCATCGGCAGCCAATCAGAGTGGTCGTGGGTGGGGATTGGGCATGGTTTCGGCAGTGCAGCCCAAGCCACAACAAGGCGGCTAAAGAGCCGCATGTGGCTCGCGAGCCGCACTTTGCCGACCACTGACCTAGAAGGTACACTGAAAAAAACACTGCAGAACTAAGAAATCATAGGACTGCAACCTTCTAATTCCTCATCACCCCCAATACTTTAGCCCAGAGCTGGAGGCCTAGTAGAAAAGACACCCCCAGAGCATAATTGAGGAGGGGGTGATTGACTATGGGGTGGGCCAATCGCAGCACAATAAGGAGGAGCAAGGTGAAGGGGATAGAGGGGGAGGAAACAGAGGAAGTAAGGGTCAGA
>WMED01024023.1:0-11324 GCA_019650415.1 Pipa parva
TATATGTATTGCCTCTTCACCTGATGAAGGAGAGGTAGGAATTCACGATTGTGCGAAGTGAGCTCCGAATCCTTCGGCTCATTTCGTACATGGTGTTATGCTCTTGTTGATGTCCTGCACGCAGACATCAGCGAACACTTTCAAGGGATTCCAGTCTCGGTGAGGCCAAAAGAGTTGCCTCGCCGAGACTGGAATCCCTTAATGCGCATGCGGATGTCCGCGTACAGGACATCAGCGAGCGCATAACACCATGCACGAAATGAGCCGAAGGATTCGGAGCTCACTTTGCACAATCGTGAATTTCCCCTTTAACCTCTGAAAGCTTGTGTATCTAAAAAGACTGTTAGTCCAATAAAAAACATATCACAAAATAATGTAATACTAATATACTATATATATATATATATGCAAATTTTTATTTTCAGGTTTCTCTTTTGCATTTTTTTCTTTAAACAATAAAATAGACCAAGAGAATTCTTCTTAATAATAGTAGGAGACATTTTGTAATATTCACTGTTTTTTTAATAGTCTGCTAGTAAGAATAGAATGATGGATAAAATTGTCCTACTCACCATAATTTTAGCCTCCCACAGAGGGTTTGTCTGTCGTTGTCACATGTTAAATTACAGTATTTATTTTAACACAGGTCTACAATTCTAAATGGATTGTGTTCTCTACGTGTGCTTTAGTCATTTATAATCTTAAAACATTACTGCCATTTCTGTAAAGAAGATGTCAGTTCTCTTGTCTCTTAAATGACAGGGGTAAGGCAATACCAGGATGAATTATTGTCTGCCAGAGAATGCAGAGTAGGTTTAAAATATCACTGTTCAAAACACTGTCTACAAATGCACATTTAATGCTAATTTTGCAAGCCTGATAGTATCACTTGCCATGTGCACAATAATCCAAATGTGTTAACTCCTTTTTAAGTAGACTTTGGGCGAAATTTATTAAAGTCGTAAAAGCCGTTTGCGCTTTTCCAAATTTAATAACTCGGGAGAACGCTTTGAAGTTTCTCCCAGTAAGTATCGCGAGATTTGACTCATGCAATACTTGCTGTGAGAAACTTTTTTTATTGGATATATACATGGAAAGGTAGCTATACTGTATGGCTACCTTTCCATGGCTATAGTTAATTAAAAAAAAGTTTGTCACAGTAAGAATCGCACGATGCAAATGTCACGATACTTACCGGGAGAAACTTCAAAGCGTTCTCTCGATTAAAGTCGGAAAAGCCGAAAAGACTTTAATAAATTTCAAGTGTACAGTCCATAAACATTAGAATTACATGAAGAGGAGATACACAGTACAGTCATACATGTTATCTTCCATTGGATCACTAGGGTGTTGTTAGATGGAGGTATAAGGGATATGCCAAGCAATGCAAACGATGTTAGCTCACACTCTATTTATAGAACTTTAATAATTGTAACATTATAATTTACTTCTATTTCCTCGAATCAATTTGAATCACTTAAAAGAACAGTAACACCAAGGGGGGGGTTATTCACTGAAGTCCGAATTGTTGCGTATAGGTGTGAATTCACCAGATAAAGACAGTCACAATAGGCTGCTACTGTCGCAGTCGCAACTTTATTATGGGAAAATTGCTGCAATGTTAACTTTAAAAAATTGTCGCGACTTTACAATGGGGAAATTGTCGCGGATTTGCTATGGGAATTCGCTGTTTGAGAATTCAACAGTCGAATTCGTACCTTAGTGAATAACCCCACAAATGCCTTAAATTCTTTTATAGTTATTATATATTTAATCTGTGCTTCCAAAAATAGTAAATCGTGTCTGTAAACTATTTTTATTTAGCTTAAACGAAAAAGAACCTTTTACAAATGGAAGCACTTTGGATCAGAAGATTAAGGGGGGAATTCACAATAGTGCGAAGTGAGGTACGGTGTCTTTGCCTCACTTCGCACTGACTGATATGCGCTCGCTGATGTCCTGCATGTGAACATCAGCAAGTGCTTTGAAGGGATTCCAGTCTCGGTGAAGCAACTCTTTTAGTCTCGCCGAGACTGGAATCCCTTTAAAGCGCTCGCTGATGTCCGCATGCTGGACATCAGCGAGTGCATATCAGTCAGTGCGAAGTGAGGTGAAGACTCCACACCTCACTTCTCATTATCGTGAATTCCCCCCTAAATTGCATGGAACCTTTTGGGTTAAATGATCACTGGTCTTTTTCTATTACAGATAACATTGAATTTTGGACTGTCTAGCTCATATCTTTTTCTTGTAGAAGTGCCAGTAATATAGCAGTGTTTCGGTAAAGGTAATTAGTATTCTGCTTGTTAAGAATTTTTCAGAATTTTTCTTTATTTAACAGCCAATTGCTGTTTATTCTATTTTATGTAAATTTGATATTTACAAGTGTTTTTGATACATATATGTTCCGGCTGGACCCTATGGTAGACCTTGCAGGCAGTACCAGTTTATTTCCTCTGGTGGACTTTTATCATGAAAGGAGGCCCTGACTCCAGGGGGTGGTCCTTCATATTGGACTCTATTGGTAAATACACAAGGTGTGGGGTCACTTATTCTGTTAACTATCTCTCACACATTGTTTCAAGCAGTTCTGAAAAAGGGTCACGTTACCAGAAACATGTAATGGTGCTTTCTATAACCCACAGCATTGCTACTGAATTTCACTGAGACAACCTTTTACTCTCCTTTTTTTCATTTAAGTCTATTTAACAAGATGAGCAGGACAAGTGGGCCTTTGGTTGTTTCATTCAACTAAACTGAAGTGTTGATGCAATTCTTTTCCCTTTATTATATTTAGCTATTTAGCTTTAAAAATCAGATTAGTATAGGTCGGTTTAACAACATGGCTGCGATCAGTAAAGATAAGTACAGAGAGAAAGCAATAAAATTCATGAATTTAACTTCAAAAACAACATTTCTACTACATTTTTACAAGTGCCATTTTGAATGACTGTTATGCGTATCCAAATGGAATTTTTATTTTTTAATGTTATTGGTCCTTTAAGTCAAATCACTTAATCAAACTCATGCTAAGAATAATTATTTTGTTAGGTATACTTGTAAGACATGTTAAAGGCACCGTGCACTAATAAGTTACAGGCACTTTATAGCAGGAAATGGCCAATTTCCCAGTGCCCTTAATCCATAAGAAGACTCCTGCTACCGTACAACCATTCACAGCTGGTATTTGGCCACTAACACAGTACTGAGCAGGTTAGCTGCTATGTTACACTATGCAGATTAGACAACTGCATGGATAGGCTTCTCTTTGGGGCAGCATGTGGAGGCAGGTGCCTGCTCAGTTATTATAATGGTTCATTTGAGATAGTTTAAATATTAACAAAGTCAGAAATTTAACAGATGTTTTTTTTCAAACTCAGAAAACTTGAGGTAGTGCACCACTTCCAAGAGAAAATGAAACATTACACTTTTGGGAATACTGCTGGATCAACTGAGTCAATGCGAAGTTATAGTAATAAAGTTATAAAGGGATTTGAAAATGAAAATCTCCACTGGGTAATGCTATGGTGACTCAGTGGTTAGCACTGTTGCCTTGCAGCACTGGGTAATGCGGGGACTCAGTGGTTAGCACTGCTGCCTTGCAGCACTGGGTTCTGGGTTGAATTCCACCCTGGACTTCATGTACATGGAGTTTGTATGTACTCCCCACTCCTGTGTGGGTTTCCTCCCACAATCCAAAAACATACATCTGTGTGTGTGACTGAATAAGGAAACTAGATTGTAAGCTCCATGGGGCAGGGACTGAAGTGAATGATGAATCTCTGTAAAGCACTGTGTAATATAGTAGTGCTGAATAAATACATACATACACTTGATATAATTTCTACACCATCTCTCTATTTCCCCTTCTCCTTAGTTTTTTTTCCAGTCATCTCCACAGACACCATTAGCAGGTAATGCTTGAAGAAACCCACTAAAGACCAAGGAATAAAGAGGCATATTTATAATAGTACCAGTTGTCCCATAGATGGGTGAATTATGTGCGCTGTTTGCACCATATGTGGCATCCAAGTCCTTAAAAATACAATATACTTTATGTAAAACACATACCGTAAATATATTATTTAAGTCTGAAACAGTGTAAATTAAGATTGATGTTCAAGTGGGTTGTGCTACATTGGCTACTTTGATCTTCTTTAAGTCACATGACTGCATCACATGACTTGGAAATTTACTGGTATCAATACATGCTACTGGTAAATTACAGTGATTTCAAGATAAAATATTAATCTTGCTTGGGGGAAGGGGAGTTTGAAATCTTTTAGAAATGCACCACTGGCAATGGCTATTTATAATAAATCTGAAAACTATACCAATACGAAAAACCCCAACCATGGCTATAGAATAGACCATAACCACAGAGGTATTTTTATATGGAATGACAGTACCGAAAGCTGTGTTGTATTAGATGGAGAGGATTTTACAGGTGGCAAATCACTGTTGTAAATTGTTAATAAGGGGTGACAAAAGGACAAACTGTATCTAGTACTTAGGAGTTTGTTTTTTACATAATCACTTGTCCATCTGTACTAGTAATACATGCAAAAACCTGACAATGTTGCAGTCACAAGTGCTTGATGATGAAGGCACTAACTACTAATAAAATGGACAAATCAATGGATAAATGCACTTTACAAGACGTTTCAATACATATACTGGCAGCAGCAGCAGCCAGAATCAGGATAAATTCTCTGGATCCCCTTGTAATATCCATTAATATAGCCATAAAGGTATATATGCTAATGCTAACATGACTCCTGCTATAGAAATTGTGCTTGCCAGTTCATGTCACACAGGAAATGCAGGCAATGACAGCTTTCACCGCTTTCTTGTGTTTTCCATGGAACATAAGAACAAACACCAAACAAAGCATGAAAGCTCTGCGATAGCCAACTACAGGCAATTACATTTAAGGCATTAATTATAATATACAGGCATTCCATTTTTTCTTGATGTCTTCCCTACAGCATTTACTGTGAAAACAACTAAAACAGAATTAGCATACCTTAATAACAAGTTGTCATATAAGCCTGCAATACTCCTTACCTTTGGAAAATCCATATTTAACGCTACTTTAGACAAGCTGTTAATTAATAGAACAAGATGAAGTTGGCAATAATTCATTATACTTAAAATAGATTAGCTATTATCAGTTTCAAACACAACTGCTTCCAGCCAGAATGGAAAGAAAGCAATAGAGAAATAGACATTCTGAGCACAGTAGCATATATGTCAGTACTCAAGCAATCATATAGAGTGAGCGTTCCTCTGAAATAATTCAGCTAAAGCAAAGCACAATTTTTTAAACCCTGAGTAAAAGGATTTTTTTATTATTGTTGGCAAGACAGGTCAAAAAGAGGGTGGAAAGTATCAGAAGTAGAGCAATCTGGGATTAGGAGAAGCGAGTTTAATTTTCCTACTGATTTTGCTCATGGAGAACATATTAATGGTTCACCAAGATAGCAGGACTTGATTGTTAAGGAACCTGGGATAATGGTAAATGACTAGTATTTCCCCTTCTTCTGTAATCTCCTACTCCAAAGCAATGGGTAAAGGCCAACGGAAATATTAAGGGGTATAGTCAACCATGGTGAAATTTTGTTTATGGCAGAATTAAGATCAAGATTTTCAAAACAATTGCTAAACAGTGCAACTTTTCTGCAAAAGATGATGTGTTCTTTTAGAACCTCTTTGTCCTGAGTGTGAATAGCCACGTAGAGCTATGAATTTGCATCTATTCTCACCTTCCCCATGTTTGCTTATCGAGCAAACTCTGCAAAGTGGCAAATTGGCAACCAATTCGGATGACTAAGTGAGTTGTGAACTTACAGAGTGATTCTCATTGAGCTTGCATGTACACAGGTACTCTTACTATTGACTAAGATGCGGAGTGGTGTGAAGGCACGAATGTGACAAGGTGAACTGCTCCGAATTCACCTGTTTGACTTTGCCACTTCAGACTGGTAAATTGGGGGGTTGATGGCAGGGCTTCAGTGTTGCATAAGGCACTTATTCATTCAAAAGTGACAATGGTGACTGTGACTAAGTGACAACATGAACTAGGGACAAGGTTAGATAGAAATAGATAGAACATTCACAGAATAAAGTTATTGGGATATGATGAGACTGATGCCCTTCACTTGTTGAATTCGCCAATATTTGCAATAGCAACTGTTGTTATAATTTTAATTGCCAAGAGCCATCTGATAGCAAGGTGCTCTGCTTCTTTGCCCTAATCCAGTTACACTGTGAAGTGAGAGGGACACTCCTGGGAATGGTAGTGTGCTCCATGCTGTTTGTGCTGCCTAAAGTGTTGCTGAATGCAGACAATTTGTTTGTTGACTCGCCTTATATATCAATGTGTAGCACTGCACCTGGACTTCATCTGCATGGAGTTTGTATGTTCTATCTGCACCTGTGTGGGTTTCCTCTGAGCACTCCGGTTTCCTCCCACAATCCAAAACATACATCTGTATCTGTCTATGTGTGTGAGACTGAATAGGGAAACTAGATTGTAAGCTCCACAGGGCAGGGACTAAAGTGAATGATGAATCTCTGTAGAGCGCTATGTAATATATCAGCGCCACAGTATATCAATGAATAAATACATACATACAAGTGTACAGTAGTCCAATTACAGCAACATGTCAGTAACAGTACCAAATATAAAGCAGTGGTTCAAAAATAATTTCCATTCCCCAATGTTACAGTTACAATGCCAAGAAACATATTAGACCAGTTACAATAGTAAGTGTCTAGGTACAATTTCATCTACCAAGGGCAAATAAATGACAAGGGCCCAGAGATCCATTTACAGAAGATGGCAAGTAAAGTAACTACAATGTAGTACAATTCAAAGACCAAAAAAGTCAGGAAGGTATAGCGCCCAATATCAAATGTTAGAGTCACAATTATGTGTATAGTCAGTGAAATTACCAAAAGATGTAAGCTCCAAATGTCAATATGAAATCCTTGGTGTGATCAAATCCTGCGCACTTTCCATGAGGGATGGTTTGCCTGTATCCCAAAAAAGGTACTGTGTGATCAAGGGTATCCACTAGAAATGGACGTCTGTGGAAGCGCTGGTGAAATATGAATAAATAACAAGGGGAAAAAACCCTAGTGTGATATTGTTTCACACAAATGTGGGTGTGGTGAACAATGAGGTGGAACAGTGAATACACAATCCACTATGGATACATGAACCAGTAATTATATGTGGAATATATCAGTGGCTATTTAGTGTGTCACTGTGAATATTTACTGATTAGCAGTAATCAAATGACGTGCTTATGCAACCAGTGATGTAAAGGGATGCAAGGAGATAAAATAATCCAAAACGATAAAATGTGCTAAAATATCTTAATTTAGCACATTTTATCATTTTGGATTATTTTATCTCCTTGCATCTATGTGATGTTCATTAAAAGTTTTGGATTCCATCTGTTGCTGTTTCCTGGATTTATTACCTCAAGTAAACTGGAGGATTAGGAGCTGATACAGTTACCAGAGTGTCCAGATGGACAGGTCTACATCACTGCTAAAATGCCCATATTTAAGCTCATTCTGGTGAGTGCAATACTGAGAGGGGAGCTGTAATTGTCCCCCTTCACATCCCTTTACATCACTGGTTACATAAGCACGTCATTTGATTACTGCTAATCAGTAAATATTCACAGTGATACACTAAATAGCCACTGATATACTGTATTCCACATACGTATAATCACTGGTTCATGTATCCATAGTGGATTGTTTATTCACTGTTCCACCTCATTGTTCACCACACCCACATTTGTGTGAAACAATATCACACTAGAGGTTTTTTCCTCTTGTTATTTATTCATATTTCACCAGCGCTTTCACATACGTCCATTTCCAGTGGATATCCTTGATCATAAACTACAATGTAGTATTTTAATTTAAATGTCAAATGCCAACAATACCCCAGTTTTCACAGATATGAGAATAGCAGTAGTTTTATTAGAAAACCCACATGCCACTTCTAAATAATCTCCCCTCAAATGAAGGATAGAGGCTAGGTGATTTTATTTGACTGTTGTATTAGTCTACTAATGCTTCCAATTGATTTCTGATTCTCTGACTTTAAAATGTCAAACGCCAACAATACCCCACTTACAATGCTATGTGATTAGCAATAGTATTTATAAGAATCCCATATGCCACATATAAACCCTCTCCCCTACAATAAAGGATAGGGGATTGGGTGATTAGATTATTCTGTTAGTCTGCTGATGCTTCTGGTTGATTTCAGATTCCCTGACTTTCACCTCCTGTGAAAGATACTGTAAATATAGTGAAGAAAATCCCAGAAAGTCTAACATCATTGACTTAATAATAAAATTTACAAGATGCAAGGATAAATGACATTGATATGATATTGCTGAATTGTACAGCACGACGTACATTTGTGGCACTTTATAAATAAAATGATACATACAAAAATAGAAGTACTTTTGTCTCCATAATGTTCATTCATCCTCTGCAGTATACATAGAGACAGATAGAAAGCAAGAATTTCAGTGTTTAGAATGTTAGTATTTACTATGTTCTTGGTAGCCTTCAAGGATTTAGCATTAGCAGACTGAAACAGAAAAGGCTCTTATATTTTGCCTCAATTCTACTGGGTAGGGCCAGAAATACTTGTTCTTCTCCGTCTCATCCTTTGGAGATTTTATACATAAATCACAGTGACATTGGCCTAGAGATCTAATGAAACCCTCACAAACAATACACTCTGGTGTGTTGTTCTTTCACAGCTTCTGCTAGGTCTGTGAAAGCAACAAAATCAAATGCAAGTCACCACGGTTCAGATAACCTCATTTTTACAGAAGACAGGTGCAGTGTTTGGTCCTGTAATTTTCCACAAATATATATCTGATAGATTTTGAATTGATTTGTACATATGACCTTTGTGAACTGATAAAATGAAAGCCATGGAAGGAACATGTATGTTTGTATAGAAAGTGGCTTTGTGGTAAATCTAAGGAATGAATTAAAACATAACCTTTCGACACTTTGAAGAGTGAATATTTCGCTTTTTTCTCATAACACAGTATAACTGCTGCACACAAGAGACGTGACAGCCAGAGTATCCCTAGTTTAATAAAGTGCAAAGTAGGAAAAGTTCTACTTAGTTTTTCTTCCCATTGTGTATATATATATATATATATATATATATATATATATATATATATATACTGTATATACTGTATATATTGTATTCACTATTGATATCAGAATAGCAACAAATTCTAACAGGCAGAAAGATCCCTTCATCTATTCAAACTTCCCTTCAGAGGTATTTTATAAGAGAACTTTGCTGTAATGTTTATTGATTCAGGGTCCAGAAAAAAAAATATTGTTTTCCATTTGTATTGACATGATAGTTATTCAAATACAGTAAAAATATTACCTTATAAGGTAAATTCATAATCATTGATTTCTGTCTGCTTTCATCTTAGCCGATAGCAGCAATGTTGTATGTTTTGGTTAAAAGGGTACTTTTTGTTTAGCAAAATCAGGTCTCTGGGGTAGGCGTGGGGCTTACCCTACAGCCACCTGAGTTCTTCATTTCACAGAGAAAGGAAGTGCCCCCCTGTTGTCTTGTACCCAAATCTTATAATATTCCTACACTTGAGGAAAATATCCAGATCTCTGTTGAAGTCTTTTATGGAATAAACCATGTTGATTTCCTCAGATAGAAAGAGTTCTATAACTTCACTGCTTTTTACTTTAAACAACCTCCTTTTATTAATGTAAGTCTGAGGGATAATTATTTATCCAATAATTACATTTTGTGTGTATTCTCTTTAAAACCATCCTTGCCTTTTCTGAATAATGGTGGTATGGGGGGGGGGGGGGTTCTTATAAAGCACTCCAAGAGAAGTACACATCCACTTACACTCCAAGAGAAGTACACATCCACTTACACTCCAAGAGAAGTACACATCCACTTACACTCCAAGAGAAGTACACATCCACTTACACTCCAAGAGAAGTACACATCCACTTACACTCCAAGCACATGGCTTATGGTCAGAGGCTTTGTAAAAATGCAACAATCCAGGTCCCAATGTGGCTAAATACAAAATATTTCTAATGCCTTTTATGCCTGTCAGCATTTGATTTCGTGATATTTCACCTATTTGTTTTATGCTGTAATACGACTATATAGGGGTCAGCACAATTTACAAAACAGTGGTTTAAGTAAAAACATTTAAAGGAGAGCTAAAGGTACAAAAAAAAGACATATAATAAAAATACCTTATAGTACGTAGAAATGCTGCAGTCAGAGCTTAAACTGTACTGTCATTTCACTGCACTGAGGCTGACTTCAGAGTGCTTAGGCTGATACAGGAGCCAGCGCGAAGCTCCGCAGAAAGACGTTACATATCATCACGCTCCTTGTGGTTTTTTTGCAGGTGAGGGGAGCATTCTCATAGGCCCCGCAATGAATGTGATGACATGTAAACCCTTTTGCACTGCCAATTCGATAAGTGGGCAGAGCTTTGCGCTGGCTCCTGTATCAGCCTAAGTAGTGTGAAGTCTGTCTCATTGCAGTGAAAGGACAGCACAGTTAAAGCTCTGACTGCAACATTTCAACTTACTAGAAGATTATTTTTTTTTATGTCTTTCTTTTTTTACCTTTAGTTTTTCTTTAAACAAAGCCCCTGTCTCCATAGTTGTTACATAAAAATGACAGATAAATATAGTTCATTTTCTCTGTGAAAAATAATTACAAATCTCAAATGTTTAGCTTTACTAGTATATATACAAATAGTCTCATGTATCATATCTGTTTCATTATATGATTCTTGACTGTCTGAAGTTGAGTTCCAGTGTGAACATTGTGTCTAAATTTGCACCACTAGTAGAATAATAATCCAGAATAAAAAACAACTTTAAATTAATTTGACAGTGTTAAAGTATATTCTCCTGCTGTGATTTAATGGTTCTTCTCAGAGTCAGCTTGGGAAAACTGATTGGTGGACAGCAGAAGCATACAAAACACCACTCATAGCTGGGAGGAATTGATTGGTGGACAGCAGAAACATACAAAACACCACTCATAGCTGGGAGGAATTGATTGGTGGACAGCAGAAACATACAAAACACCACTCATAGCTGGGGAGAATTGATTGGTGGACAGCAGAATCATACAAAACACCACTCATTGCTGGGGAGAATTGATTGGTGGACAGCAGAAACATACAAAACACCACTCATTGCTGGGGAGAATTGATTGGTGGACAGCAGAATCATACAAAACACCACTCATT
>WMED01024024.1:0-11323 GCA_019650415.1 Pipa parva
GATTTTGTAAATGTAAAAAGTGTGCCATGGCTCAAAAAAGGTTGAAAATCACTGCTCTACATGATGCATTTTTAAGAAGTATTCCATAATTAAGGAATGGTCTAGTCATTTTCTATAGAGGTTTAAAAAGGAATGAAGTGGAAGCCTCAGCTTCGGGCAATATTCAAATTGTCATCCATATATTAATTGTTAAATTGCCTCTTTTCACACAGGGCCATGATGATTTGGATTTTTTTTTTCTCCTTTAATAATAAACACCTTCATTTACAAATTGCATTTTGTGTTTACTTGTGTTGTCCTTAACTATTGTTTAAATTGGTTTGATGTTCCAAAATACTTAAGTGTGACAAACATGCAAAAAAACAGGAAATGAGGAAGGGGCAAACACTTTTTCACAACATTGTACATATTAGAAGGACCATCATCCACGGTTGTGATCAATAAGGGCTACAAGAGAATAAATGGTACATGTACAGTGCAACTTGGACACAAACACTGTGTAGGAAATCCCTTATTAATGTCCTGCATAATAATAATAATGGTTTTATTATATAAAATTGATTTTGACAAGCATACAGCTGTGTGCAAAAAAGGATCGTACTATGATGGAAGAAAAGAAACACCTTCAGTCAAATTGTCAGGCACTGCAGAATGAAGTTTCCAATGGATGGGAACTTGGTTTATTTAGAAATGTGAAGGTCAGTGTCGTCATATGGCAGTATAACTGGATTGTTGTAAAACACTTCAGTTTGTTACTGGGTTGTTGCTAGTAAATTAGCTTTATAACTGGACCTTTTTGCATTACACCAGGGTTGTTGCTGGGCATTTGGCTTAGCACCTAAGAAGCCAAAGAAGATACAGGGCATTCTGGACTGGTTAACAGTGAAATAATTTGGCAAATTTTGTTCTCACCTACAGATATAGATATACATCAAGTTGGCATGAAAGACTGCAAAATTATTACACACTTTCGTATTTGTCTTTTATTCTCTTGAGTAAATTAGATGTGGCACCACTTGTGTTATCGGAAGATGACAAAAGATACATAATTTATTGCTCCTTCATATAGCAGAATCTGTAACAGTATCTCAACCTGTTAGGCTGAGAAAGTTAAGCCACCCCAAAGCTTTAAAAACCAAATAAACACTTTGATCCAGGAGCAAAATAATCTGTGCAATGGCTAGTATATCTGCATTGCAGAACAAAACAGAGTGCAAAGAAAGGCATCAATAACTGAAGGAATTGCAAACCTTATAAGAATATGGAAGGACAGAAGCATTTTTAATTTTTCTTTTGAACACAGAGTAATAAATGGTGTACTACAGGGGGATTTGCTGCAATATGCAGAAAGAGAAAATGACAGTTTTAATGAAAGACTGATTATTGCAAGCATTCATATGAAAGATGATTTACAGCAGACAGTTATTTTTGGACAAAGGTATGTTATTTGCTTGGGTAGGCTTAAGAAGTGCAACAACATTTTGCTGTTTAACAACTGTCATCCAATATTAATAAATACAGAGAATGGAAAAGCATATTACTCTGTGTACTGAACAGCCCATGCCTCGTATTTATAAACATTGTAACATGAATAAAATAAACATTCCTGTATAAATAAGGTATTTGGATTTGCAGCCTCACAAGTTTTAGCTGAAGAGGCTTTGGTTACCACCGAGATTATTAAAGATCTGGTTTATTTTAATGGTAGGATCTGTCCTATATGAATGCCCTTAGGCAATGGGCTAAATAGAAATGCCACTTATGTTGTGTAAATAGATCATGGAGCAGAATTTGTTGTACAACACAATTCCATGTGTTCAGCTATAAAACAGTTATCTACACTGTGATTATTTCTGTACCTGATGTCACAGACTGGAATTCCAGCAGTTTACTTGTTAGCAAGGCCTTTTCTTTCAGTTGGAAATTGACCATGAAACATCAAGCTGAAAGAAGCGTATGATCTGCCTGCCCAACAGACCAACAGTAAATCAACCTGAAATATCCTGATAGATTTTCCCACTGCTTGGGTGTAATGCCTAGTTATCTTTCAGCTATTCACACCTAACACTTTTTACAGTAAGAAAGTGAAAATACACATTTCAGTTAATATATAAAACACACAACAGAAACATATCTATTCAGAGGGGCATATTTGAACACTGGCACAACAAGATGTGCTGTGCTTTAACCATTATTATTTACATTTAGTGCTGTAAAAATGAGATAAGACAAAACAAATGACATGGCCTTACACATGCAAGCTTACAATCTACAGGAAAACTCAATCATGCTCCAGCAGGAGCTTGATCCGGGAAGCCTCCATGATAACCACTACTTTTTAACATCTTCCATAGAAATGTAGCATTTAGTCTGCACAAACACATATCTTATAAAGAAAAAGGTTGTTTTTTTTTCTACTAATAAATCATACACAATTATATGTTCAAGCAGTCTAATTAAAAAATCATAAGCAAGTGCACCTGTCACCTCAAAACTCTAACACTAATTTAGGTTGTACTAAAGAAAAACATTTTTGTAAATATATATGTATTTTTAAAAATGCACCTTTATACAGTGTTTCTCTCTGTCATCTTCCCTGTCAGTCTGACTTTTCTTTCTCGAGTTGAGTTGGAAGGGGCTAAATGATGATTGACATTATAGCTCCTCCAATCAGATCTCTTAAAGGAACAGTATGGGCAAAAATTTAAAAAAAAACACCTTTATTTCTATATAATAATTACTAATTTTTATTAAATGAATTTAAAAAAACAAAAAAAAAACTCTTACCTGTAAAGAAATACTGTACATGTTGCAGACTACATCTTCAGTCTCTGCTGGCGGCTCTATGGCGTCCCAAATCACCTAATCCCTCTAAGAAGCGCAGTCCTCTCCAGCCACACTGATAATGAAGCCCCGCCTTGGCACTTCCTATGTCACATGGGAGAGCATGCACATGATCAATGTCTCCTCCCTGAATGACGTTCACGCTCTCCCATGTGACATAGAAAATGCAGATGCAGGGCTTCATTATCAATGTGGCTGGAGAGGACTTAGAAAGATCGGGTGATTTGAGATGCCGTAGAATCACAGGCAGAGACTGAAGATGGAGTCTGCAACACAGAAGTGCTGTACAGCACTTCTTTATAGGTAAGAATATTTTTTTAATTGATAATAAATTGCATTTAATAAAAGTTAGTAACTAACAAAGAAATAAAGTTTTTTTTTGCCCAGACTGTTCCTTTAAATCCCAATCTAGCAGGGATCTGATTGGAGGAGCTAAAATGTCAATCATCATTTAGCCCCATGCCTCTCAACTCGAGAAAGAAAAGTCGGACTGACAGGGAAGATGACAGAGAGAAACGGTGTATAAAGGTACATTTTTTATAATACATTTACAAAAACATTTATTTCATTAGTACAACCTAATTTAGTATTAGTTTTGAGGTGACAGGTGCACTTTAATAGGCACACATAGAACACTAGCAGATCTAAAAATCATAAAAGAAGAATAAAAGAAAATAATTAACCAGGCAGAAATAGAGTAGCATAAAATACTGGCCAAATTTTACTAAATTTAAAGATGGACAGTATTCATCATTTTGTCATGTATAAAAATGCTTCTCAGATTTACCCAAGAGTCAGCTGCCTTAGACCATCTATCCAAGAAAAGTTGAATGTACTGATAAGGGATCATAAAGGTCCGCTGTAAAACTGGTTGTTAAAATGTGGACTACAAACTCAAAATTGCCAAAGTAGCCATCTGCCTTGAGAAATCATAGCCAGTAAGACATATGCTATATCTTCTCTTCAACTAAAGACATGTGCAGTAAATCAACTGCATCTGGCACCTATCCATAAATATCCTGCCAAACTATCCAGAGGCTTAGTCGGCTTTACCAGTAGACTTCCATGGTCAACTGAACACTTGTATTCCTAATAAACAAGTGAAAACATCCCGACAACTTATAAATAAAAGAAAAAGACAAGACATGAACTACAAAAGGTACCATAGACACCAGTGACTGTAAACCAAACTAAGTGACTGCAGTATTTTTCAGTTCAAAGTCATCAAAGTGCACATAACACAAGATTGATTCCACTCAATAGAACTTTAACAAGAACTTATTATATGTTCCTTCATTCACTATAATCTATATGCATGTGTGGTGTGCATGCAGAGGTCAACTACAGTACAGTAATGAACTGGACAGAACATATCACCTGTGAGTATAGAGCCCTACCAGAAGAGTAATCAGTGGCATAAGAACCTGACTAAGGAGATTCTGATCAGTATTTACATTTTACTCTTCATAGACTCTATCACATGGTAGTAGCAACAACATATAATTAGTCTCCCCACCAGGGGGAAATCAAAGCGCATTACAAAATATAAGGTAATATATGTGTAGTTAAGCTAAACAGAGGCTATTTTTAACTGCAATTCTTGCACTTCTATTTATTTATTTTTTGTTTAAAGCATAAAATCTGGCAAACTGCTCCATATTAACATCATCGGCTAATACATAACACAGTCACCTGCTGTTATCCTCATGTAGCACCAATTGAAATGCTAATTGCTCTTTGTTTAATGCTCATGAGCTCACGTTCGCCACCTGGCATGCTCTGCCAAGGATTGACTGCAATATTACACTAAATAAATGGCGAGCAAAATACTTAAACATCAATAAAAATCTATGTTAAATAAACATTTGGATACACACACTCATTTTACATTTTCCACAAATCCCCAGTGCTCAACGAATGAATTCTTTTGGCAAGCAACTGAAGGTTTCTTTGCACCTACAGAAGAGGTCAGTTATGCAGCTGTATGTAAGGCAGATAAACACTGCCTGCTCAGATAGTAACAGAGAAGAATATTTGTTTGAATATGATCTGCAAGAGTTTCCCTTCCCCCTCACCTGAACATAATTCATTATCTGTAAATTATCAGCTACTTGATGTGTTGACCAAAAAACCTAAAGGATGGCACATGCCCATAAAGATATCATTTGCATGAGTTTTGTCAAGTGAAGTAAACCTCTTTTTTTGGGGATGGGGTGTAAAATTTACATTTAAAAACAGTGTAATTAAAATAAAAAGCACTGGAATACCTAAAACAACTAAGGGAAGTGGATTTTTTTTTCTACTCTCACAGTACTTTGGTATAAACCTATATCACTTCAAAAAAAAGTGCAGATGTGTGTGCAAACCTATTTGTCCAATTATGCAGTTCTTTAGAAGCAATGAAAAATAAGATTAGGAAAAGCTGCTATTAATTCCTTTGTGACTATCATACAGCTTTAAATCATGGCACAGTATTGGGGGAACAAAATATATACATGCTTTATTTAAATTCTGATTCTGCTCCACTCAACAGTAATGTTGAAAATGAAGCAGTAAGTGAAGAAGATGGCAGTGCTGCAGTGGAAGAAAAGAAGGCTGGCTTTAACAGAGAGCAGGAGGCAGCAACAGAAAAAAGAAAGCAACAATACAAGCTTTTAGTCTCCCTTTAAACTGTGAACATCAATGAGGCATACATTCAGTGATGATTTTCACACATGCTCTGTAAGAAGTCAATGCCCAGGACACCATCAGGAAGCAGGAGCTGAAATGCAACAAAGTCTTCCAATGTACTTGTGAAAATTAATACAGAAAAAGCAGAAATAATCAAAAAGGTGACTTTGATGGGAAAGACTGTGGGTTCATTGTGTTGCTGCCATTTAGGCTGCATGAACAAATGAGATTTTTTAGGAGACTTCAATACTTCTTCTATGAAATCCTATAGTTTAGGGCAGGGGTGGACAATTAATTTTCCAATGGGGACAACTGAGAAATTGGAATGGTTTTAGAGGGCCAGAGTACATGTGCCCAACACCTATATTTACAAAACGTTTATTTCATAAGTACCACCTAAATTAGTCTTAGTGTTTTGAGGTGACAGAGGCACTTTAAATGCATTGAAGACGAGCCATGAACCTGAAGTGGATTACAGAACTAGAACAGAAGATCCGTGTTTCTTAAAGCAGAAGACAGAGCTCCTGATAAGCAGACTATCGTTTTCTGTGGTGCTTTAACACCCCCAGAAAGCCCATTTTGAAAGTTACATAACACATTTAGACTCACTGACTGAATAGATAGTAACTATACAAGTATTTGAAACGTATTCATTTTTTTGATGTTACTGTTCTTTTAAAAAATATACATATAGTTTATTAAGGTAGATTAGCATTGCAAAATGAATATACTTTTATTCTCCTCTGCTTTTTTGCCAACACAACAGTACTGCTTTGCTTTATGACAGAAGAATGGATTATCATTATAGCTAAAATGTAAAGCCGTATTTCCTTGCCAGTAGCTATAAAGCAATAAACAAATCATTCAGTTCATTGGTGCAGCCTTGTGAATTTATTAGCACACTGATTGAAAAGTGTGCAAAGGCATTTTAAAACGATCATCTAAAAACTGCACATGCAAAAATATAATATATTTAGGATGATAATATACCTTTAAATTGGAAATAAATTATACCATGGAATGTTTTATTAACTTGCCTATACAGGTTCCTAATACAATATTGTACGTACATATATATATATTTATTTATTTATTTCCTATTAATATAACAATGCAAGTTTTCTGTTCCTGATAGTTTTTGCATATCAGGTAACAATATCTTTAAACAACAAAAATATTTTATTCTAATAAATGTTTGCAGAATAGCTTTATCAAGAACAACAGTGGTTTAAAATTGTACAATTTAAGTACTGGGGTTACACCCACTGGACTACAAGGTTTCAGTGGTTTATTTTCAGTTTCCGACATTCAATAATAAATGGTGGCTTTATAAATGCCAGGCTCCAAAGGGATCTTGTACACTGACAGATAATTTCACACATGTCAGATCTGACTTGATGTGGGCAGAGGTGTAAAAAAGGATATCACAGGAGCAAGATGAGCGCAATGAACACGGAGTTGAACCAGGAAGGTTTATTTAGAAAATGTAGTCAAAGAGTGGAGACTGTCTTATAAGATAAATATTACCGAAAGCACTTTGACCTTCAGTCCCATCAATTCAATGCTAAACAAGGAGATAGTTCTGATGGGCACCATATAAATTAAAGCCTGGGTTTAAAGTGTCACTATAATGGAAAGATTTGTAGTTACCAGATGGATATGTTAGCTGTCAGCTATTTTATGCAACGGTTTGAGCACATCTTCAACACAACACCATTTCAAAAAGGTGTTATCCATCAGAAACTGGAGAGAAAAAAGCATAACAGGTGTAACTCTTTGAGTTTAGAAAAAGGTTACACCTCTGCAGTTTGGTTTTGCATTTTTATGCCTTACAGCGTCATCAGAGATCTTAAGATAAAAAACAGAAGATGTACAATTTTCCTGTTTGTCACTTTTTTATTATTTAAATTTATTAATTTTAAATAATTTAACACAAAACATACTGGTGGTTTGCGGATATATCTTGTTGGGTATTTAATATATAGTATTTGCAGATGTAGTGTCTCTGTGAGACTATTGCTTTGGTTTTTTTTGTTATCTTCTTAAAGAATCAATAAAATAGAATGACTGTCAATTTGCATTTTATGCAGAATCAGTAAGCAATGCGTGAGGAACTGCAATGTGAAAATGTTCTTGTGTGTTCCTAATGTTGATGAAATGAAAGCATGGAAATAATTTTTAATCACATTAATAGTGAAAATTATTTTTGTTTGCAAGCCACAACACCAATAAAGAGTGGCACTTGTGCTGTTTTCTACTTCCTGCAGTATAGTTTTAACTAATCTTCAACCTTTTCCATTTACAGCTGCTTTTGTAAAAAATCTCCTTATTGTTCTTACTTACTTTGTCTTCAGCAGCTCAGTTGGGAATATTAAGCCAGGGAGGGCAGAGATTTGACAATTTAGAATTTCCATCAGAATCTTGCTGGTGTACAATATCAAATAGTTACATTCCACCTGCTTATTTCTGATTTTTAATCAGAATTCTCAGTCCTGAGAATCATCACCGGATTTGAGTTTCCAAACTGAACCGCTAAAGAGTAAGTAAAAAACAGAAAATGGCTTCTATAACAATGACTATACATTAAAAAAAATATGAAAATAACTATATAAAACATATTACAAATTATTTATTGCCTTTCACTTGAACATGTCAAATTCAATTAACAATGTTGTATATGGAAGCATGGCATTCATTCAACTGAAAACTGCAAGCATAAGCTAATAGCCAAAATTAAAATAAAAACTTCACCCCCATTTATCCAATAACTATGAGCAAATTCGAGCTGGAAAAGGCAGTGCAGTTTCTCCAATCAGATTTAAGAAGAGATGCTAGAATGGAACATTCTCCATTCACAGTAATAGCAATGGGTACAGGGAAGCAGGCCAACATCCTGCTTCCCACTACAGTGTTGATACGTGGACTTGACAGGATTATTTTAGTTATAGCATCTGCTGGCAAAAACAACAGAAAAAGAGGTACAGTACCTGGCAATGCAATGCCAAGAAATAAGCCCATACAGCAAAGCACAATAAATAAGCTTTCTGTTACTCCAGCAATTTCAAAATATTGGCTACATACTGGTATATTCAGTAAATTGTGTTCTAAAAACCCATACACATTTAGCCATGAAACTTCTCATCTCATTTGTCGGCAAAACATTTCCTTAAGGCTTTCCATGGTTCATCTAAACACCGATCATAAACTGGGTCTTCATGCTCCTAGCATGTAAATACAGTATCTTGTGTCTGGTTGCAATAATAGCAGGAGTCTATAGCATTTGTCTACTTGCTATGGAAAGGGTATTGGAGGCAGAATTGTTTTATTTATCTGGAGAACAGAGCTTTTTTGGAAAGCAAATACATTTTTAGGTAAATTCTACTCCTTTTTTTAATTTTAATTAAATAATTAATTAGGATCTGCAGAGTTTTGCCAAATCTTAAAAGTATAATTCTAGGGCACCCTTTTTATTTAAAGACTGTTAAAAGTTAACTTGATGCATATGACAAACATACATATAAAAGGATCTAAGAAGACAATCTGAGGTTTGGGGGTTAAGCAGAAGAACATAAATTGTCTAACGTATAGTCAAGCAGTTATAAAAGTTATATTAACTTAGTATTATTCTTTATATAGCTGTGATATATTATGCAGGGTAAGATTTCACAGTGTCACTTAAAATACAACTGCAGTTGGGCAATTGTGGCAGGAAAAACATTAAACCATGCTACAGCAAGTTTAGGCTAAACACTATATTGCCATTAAATCAATTCAATGAAAAAAAAAATTGCTTGTTTGAGTAATTGCTAGGATTAAGTGAACACTATAGACATTTTTATTTCTATAGAACTTCATCAAAAAACAATTTTTATGATGGTATAGCCATCTCTGCTGACCTTTTTCTGCGCTCTATATAAGCCATTCAGATAGCAGAAGATTAAGACAGCTGGAGGATACCAGGAACTCACTAATAATGACACCCACTCACAGATGGCCAGTGTCCTCCCAATACAGATTTTTGTATGATTCTTTGCTAGTTATGTTACATGTAATTACATTGAGCAGATACATCATTTAGACTGCCAGTGCAGTTTGATGATGAAGGATCTTTTTAAAACAAAGTGGTTGAAAGGTCAGGAAAAAGTGCATATATGCAGCAGACAATATAAACTAGGGATTCATCTTTAATACATGGAAATGGAGTCTGTTAAAAATTACTTCCAACTGAAAAAAATAGCAAGAATAAAGCACTAGGCAACGAGTTTATATTACTTGTTAGTCATGTATGGATGACATGGAAAAAGGGCTATGGGTATGGAAGTTTAGATTTTGATGGCTTAATAGGGAATCTGGCCTTAAAATTAACATGTAGTCAGCAGTAATCGAAGACAGTTTGAAAACTCGTTTTATTTTTTATGTGAGCACTTTAATATTTTATCTGTTCTGCCATGGATAGAATTGTTTTGTTAAGAAGTTGCGCTTTGATATGTGCTTTGTTTTTAGTCTATTGGTGATGTCACAAGTGCATTGGTCTCCACTATTCTGCATCCACCCCAGTTGCTGCAAGATTTGACAATTCTAGCCAATTCAGAGCAAAAGTTGTCACTTTTGTGGCGTATGGCTCCTCTAAATGGGTTCTTTAAACACAACCTTTGAGGAATGCAGCTGGAGTACATGCAGTGTCAAAATCTGCCTAGGCAAAAGTCTGTCATTGTTTTCTTTTTTTGTAGAAAATATCTGGCAGTTCAAATTTTCATGAAGGTTTATATTCAAGGTTCTGCATCCATAAAAACAAGCACAGAACTTTATGTGAAGTATTTAAAGCAAATGTCCAATCTGCAACAGTTATTTGCCCATTTAATTATCACTGAAATTATTGTTGCAATACAGGATAATTATTGTAAGTTTCTTTCATTTATAGTCACTTTCTTACACAAGCGTTTCCTCTTTTATCCACTTCCTTTTCAGCTGATCATTTTGGAATTTCAAATCAGGGTGTGACCCACAGATCTAAGAATTCAGAAAAAAATTTTTCAAAAAGTAGCAGGTGGCCAGTAGCTCGGTGCACACCTGCAAGAGGTAGCTGCTTATTACACACCTGTGTCCCCAAAACAGATACTATTGCGCTAGAAAACTTAATGGACTGCTATCCCCATCCTGCTGGTCACTGAACACATAAATCATATCACATGATCATATCCACTTCCCTATCTTAGAATATTATAGATCTTTCATTTATTTTATCAACTGGACTATTTAATTTATTTTGTTCCTTAGACCTTTCATTTATTTTATAACTGGTCTTTAAGTCCCATAATAATCAGAATAACTGTATGAAAATGCAAAAGTGGATAAGTTTTTGACAGCACAAAAACACAATTGACAACTTAATAGGAATCGGGTGTTAGTTAGGCTCATATTATACTAAAGTTACATTTGGGAAAGTGTAATCAGATCTTTGCATCAAGTGGATTAGTACTAGCCAAAAATACTTGTAAAGGTTTTACATCTTCTTTAAAGGTACAATTTAATAATTCAGCACTTGAGCTACAAATATCTAGTTAGTTTGGCCACGGTTAATGTGAGGACAAAGTAACCAGAGATCTGGGCTTTTGGCAGTCTGCTTCAATGGCCACCAAATGGTATAAACCAGGCATGTCAAACATGCGGCCCTTTACAGGCATATCTGCGGCCCATACAAAAGTCTCAAACTTTGTCTCTAAACACTTATTTACATGAAGTGCATGTAAGTATCAACAGTCCGCGTGCAGCCTGGGTTTATATAGATTGACACGGAGCTAGTTGGTGG
>WMED01024025.1:0-11323 GCA_019650415.1 Pipa parva
GGGGAGGGGGCGCCTATAGGGCCAGAGCCGGCTCTGGGTAGAGGTGTTTAATAGGGTTATTCATTTTGCAATTAAACACCTTTAAACATTTAAGTTTCAACCAGACACTTGGCTTTTAATTAGGTTGTTACAGGTCACTTGGTTTTGCTGCTAGACATTTGCCTTTTAACTATGCTGATGCTGGCCACTTATAGATGCGGATGCTTGACTTTGTGAATACATTTGTGGGAGCCAGTTGTAAGAATCTGGTAAAAATCTCAATGATGTTGAAATGTTTCATAGGAAACAAAAATGAATGCACACCTTAAAAATGAATGGTAGAATGTAGTGATAGCCCCTTAGCTGCTTCTTCCAAAGGAAGGGAGGCTGTTGCCCCTCGAAATATTCCAATCATACCATGCACAGTGGTCGGTAAATTTCAATTAAATTATTACAAAAATTAAAGAGAAAATTACACTCTGCTACTCTGTTCCCAGATAAAGTATATTGGGTTCAAGGTAATATAGGTAATTGCACTCCCTCTTCCAGCTGCGACAAGTTTTTGGTGAGCCACAAAGGGGGAGGAGCTTGGAGGTCATGGGTGGGGCTTTGGAGGTGCGCTCCGAGCCACAACAAGACGGCTAAAGAGCCGCAAATTGCCAACTGCTGGCCTAGACAATCTAGAAGGGAGAAAAAACACAGGAAAGCCTGTGATAGAGCATGTTTCAATTATCTGCACAGCTCATAAAAAGTTACATATTTTATTATTAAATAGTTAAAAGCAACAAGTGTAATACGGCAGGACATAAATGGGAAAAAAATATATATATATTAAAGGGGAAGTAAAACTAAGGCTATAAAGTGCTAGAGTGAATATCTGAGTCTAAAAGGACTTATAATTATAATACTGAGTGCAATGAAAAAAATTACAAGGTAGCTAATTGTAACAAAATAATTAAGTTCAATTTAACCCAAAAGGGTAAGTAGTGCTAAGATTATGACAGTTATGCTATAGGTGAGGGAGATTCTAAGAGAACCTGTATGATTAAATAGAAGTGATAATGAGGGAGCATCTATCGGCACTATGGTCATTCATGGCTAGCAACATGTGAGCTAACCATGTTTACATGTCAGTATCTAATAAATGCTAATAAATCCCTTCTGAATAGACACAGATTTATACTAGCCTAAAATACTTACAATGAAGTAAGCCATCACTATCTCTGGCTACTCTCTCCTACAGTGGCTATCACTTCTCCCACCCTTCCAATGACATAAACATGTAAGTGGCTTATGCTTGTCGCTCTCTAGTCACAGTAGCTATTGTTTTACACCTCCCTCACTATGGGGGTCATTCAGGAAAGTGCGAACTCACCTTGCGATGCTTCACATCAGATCACTGAGACTGGTACGCGCTCCCTGTTCTCCTGCACGCGGAGATCAGCGAACACTTTAAAGGTACTTCGGCTCACCTCACAACCACTTGAGTCGCCTCGCCGAAGTACCTTTAAAGCGTTCGCTGATCTTCACGTGCAGGAGAACAGGGAGCGAGTACCAGTCTCGGCGATCTGATGCGAAGCAT
This sequence comes from Pipa parva, assembly GCA_019650415.1. Taxonomy (NCBI): domain Eukaryota; kingdom Metazoa; phylum Chordata; class Amphibia; order Anura; family Pipidae; genus Pipa; species Pipa parva. The sequence goes on from WMED01024025.1 coordinate 1,562, forward strand.
CGCAAGGAGAGTTCACACTTTCCTGTATTACCCCCATTATGTATTACTTTATTCTGTGTACAGTTACCAGAAAGGCTAATATGTTTCTAGTAAATTGACTGATAATTGTAACCCTGAACTCTATAGCAGAACTACAAACCTCAGCATCCACTGCCAGGTCAGCAAAGCATATTGGCAGTTGAAGTTTAATCTTAGCCTTTACTCCTATGCCTTTACTACAGTAGCTACGTTTTATCTCTTGCTATTACCGACTTCAATCTAGCCTGAACTGCAGAAAAGTAAAATCCTAGATTTATTTTTGTAGCTAGATGGCTACCCCTGGTATTTTATTCTAACCTAATTATGAAAATTGTCATTGTCACATACAAAATCCCAACCATCTCTCATCGCCCCTTCTGTCTTCATGAATAAATGAGTGTTGCCACTTTACAGGTTCAAAGACATGAGATGTGAAACGCAGTACTGTAAATACACCCAGCCAAACCAGACAGGTGAAAAATATATATATAATCATCTCTGTTTTCTGCGTAGATCATCGTACATCTTTCACTGCTTTATCATAAACAACTTCCATGTACATAATGGTCTAGAGATTCAAATCAAATGTTCAATTTTCAATTTGGCTATGGCACTTTGCAGTACAGATTTCTGCTCTTTGTCTACAGTTCCTCAATTCTGCATCTGCTATTCCCAAGATTAGAATAAATCTTAGCATTAACTTACCTTCCTTTCCTGGTATGCTTGTCTGAGATGATGATGAAGATATCAGATGGCAGTGCCCCAGATGTTACAATGTCAAACAGCATGCAAATATCTGAAGGGAGCTGAAGCATTTAGTAGTCTCTGCTCAGTAGATATTTCCCATGCATTTTACCCACACACACAGGAGCAGTGTATCATACCGGGTTCCACTTTTTCTAACTGCTGGGAAAGGTGTTACACGTTTTTTATGCAGACTATTACAGACAGGCAGGAATGGAAAGCGCAGAGGTTTAATAGCGTTACATGACAAATTGTTCCAGTTCTGTGTACCATGTGGCACACTCACCCAGTTTTACAGTCCCACTTGGAATCAGATACCTTTAAAGAGCAAGAGAGAAAATGCTTAATGCTTAGCGTGGAGGCGTAAACTGCTTATGTATCTAGGAAATGAATCAAGTTTAAACAAATGGGACCCGAGAGATAACAAAAAAAAAAAGGCCAAGCAAAAAAAAAGGCCAAGCAAAAAAAAAAATAAAATAAAACTGTTACGTCGTACAAGGATGAATTGCGGTTCAGAGACGCTAATATCTATATGAAAATAGAGCTACAGCTATAAAGAGACTGTAAATAACAGATGTGCATATTCTTCAACAAAGGGATGGACTATATATAAACATAACTGTAATTTACTGTAAAGCAGTCATTCCGCTGAGAATTCTGGGAATCGTTTACTAAATCTTCAAGAGCGATGCAAAAAGAAATATTTTGGCTCTAAAGTTTTTTTTATGCTTTAAGCATTGCAAGTCAGGGGTCAGGGGTAGAAATAGGTAGAAACATAGCGCAGACAAGAAAGCGGAGGGATAATTATTTTTTTTCCTAATGTCCTGACCTATATAATGAAAATGATGTTTCTATTGTTTTATTAAACAAGGTTAGCCTAGATATACAGTGGGGCTTATTCACCAGAGATTGAATTGCAGCATAAATGCATGAATTTGCAACAAGTCGCCGATTCACCAACATTACATAACCAGCAAGGGTTGTTACTTTGTGCAAAGTGGTGAATTTACACACAATTCCCAACATTATGTATATACTATTCACCTGCGAATGTGACAATGCTCTAGGGGGGGTTATTCACTAAGGTGCAAATTCGACTGTCGAATTCACAAACAGCGGATTCCCATAGTAAATCTGCTATAATTTCCCCATTGTAAAGTCGCAACAATTTTAACATAATAAAATCACAACAATTTTCCCATAATAAATATTCTCATTATAAAGACGCGACTGCGACAGTAGCCGCCTATTGCGACTGTCTTTATCTGGCGAATTCGCACCTATTATACGCAATAATTCAGACTTTAGTGAATGACCTCCTCTAGGTGTTTTATCACACATCCAATGTTCAAATTCACTAAGTTGTACAGGTATGAACTCAATAAAGCTATCTTGAGAGACTTGTGTGCTGGAGTGTGCTGTAAACTGCATAGCTGGTGTCTTGCAGTTGGAAAGGTACTGTGAGATAAAGCCAAGGATTCTGGAACATCAGCACTTTCAACTCACAGGAATATGTACTAAGAAGGTCACTGGACCAAAATTGGCATTGTGGACACCCTATTTCCAAGAGGAGATTCCTGAGTTGGCCAAAAGTTATTGTGGCATAAGCATATGAAAACACTAGTTTTGTGCACATTGTTTTGGACACCTGTTTGGTTTGTGATCATTTCACATTTTCCATTCTCACCCACACATGTGGAGGCTTGCAGTGCTTTTATGCAGGTTTGGGCTATTACTATAAGAATTTATTCATCATTGATGTGGCACTATTAGGTGTCTATTTATTGCGCTTCTTATAGGTTCCTGGTTCTGATCTTGAGAGACTTTGTAACAATTCACCACATCCATTATTTGCCTGATTACACCTGACAATGCTGAGAAGTGACTAAGTGACTATTCACTGCATTTCTGTGTGAATATGCAGAATCTCTGTAAAGCACTGCTTTATTATTAAAAAAAATTAATATGCAATAGTATGTTCAAATTGTCATGAAATGTCACAAATTCACCTGCTTACTACTGGAACAAACAAATTGGAAAACTATGTAGTTCATTATGAAAAAAGAGGAACATTTTTTTTACTGTAATATTATCACAATATAACCACCACAGATTGATTTGCAGTGTAGCTGTATCATAATCACTACCATGCAGTTTATATCTATCCTGTTTTTTAACACTGTAGTGTTGGGCTCCAGCTTTACTCACTACTGCAGAACTGGCAAAAAAAAACAAACAAATATTCTCCTCCACTTTAATTAGGGGGTTATTCACTAAAGTCTGAATTGTTGCATATAGGTGCAAATTCGCCAGATAATGACAGTCGCAATAGGCAGCTATTGTCGCAGTCGCGACTTTTTAATGAGAATATTGTCGCAGTCTCGACTTTATTATGAGAAAATTCTCGCAGTCTTAACATTTAAAAAATTGTTGTGACTTTACAATGGGGAAATTGTAGTGGATTTGCTATGGGAATTCGCTGTTTGGGAATTCGACAGTCGAATTCATACCTTAGTGAATAACCCCCTAAATGTGGCATCTACAGTCAAATTGGGGCTTATTTATTAAACTGCAAATTCAACTGTTGAAGTCTTGCCTGTAGCGAGAGAGGAGTGGTCAGTGGAACAGTTATAGGATGTGGAGTGAATAAAATCCTACCAGTCCTAGCTCTGCTCATTACATTTATCCTTGTAAAGTGTCAGCAGGGTCGTTAATGTGACCCCTCTTGGTCATCTTCCCTTATAATCCCGGGTAGAGTCTTGTCTGGCCTGCCTAGATATTCTACATTTTACTGTTCTTGTTTCATGTATTGAAACTGCACATTTCAAGCCTGGATGTGACTTTGTCCTTGATCTGAGTTTTTCATGTTCCATGTCCAGTTGTGAATTTGTTTTTCATCTAAGTTTGATCCTAAACGTGTTTCTGACCAGCTTTATTTGGATCGCTACAGCAATCTGGCTGCGCACCAGCCTTTTCTCCGTATCGGAGTGATGGCTTCACTTGACCAAGTCTGCTCTTGCTTTCCTTTCATCACTGGTCCTGGTGTGTCCCGGCACCTGCTCTTTTTCTGTCTGGTCCAATGGTATGTAACAAAAATGAATACAAATGAATCAACCAGCAGGAAGTCACTGGCTCTTTAGAACCTTCCAGAAAAAAAAAGTCATTCATGAAAACTGAACCTTTGCTTTTTGTTTCTGTTTAGATTGATTTCTTTAAAATTCTTAAATTCTGGTCAGAATTTAGGAATACCAAGGTTGGATTACAGAAAACTTTTTTTGAAGCATGGCACTATTATTTACATTAGTAATAAAATATTGTCCAATCAGAATGTACTAAATACTTTGAGATATTAATATCATTTGATTATGGCAACAAATGGGCTATGTGGGTTATTGTTTTCTAAAAAACGGTGTCATTAGCTGTGCTGCATTATGGGTGCTTTTAATCTTCATCACTTATTGGAAATAAGATTTATAACTCTAGTTTAGTGTGAAGTAAAATTTTCTTTTTGCATTCCCTATTCACATTGTATTTGTTCATTTATATAGTGTTGCTATATTACGCAGCGCTTTACAGAGATTCATCATTTACTGCCCTGTGGAGCTTACAATCTAGTTTCCCTATTCAGTCACACATATTTAGACACAGATGGATTGTGGGAGGAAACCCATGCAGGTGTGGGGAGAACATACAAACTTCATGCAGATGAAGTCCAGGGTGGAACTGAACCCAGAACCCAGCTCTGCAAGGCAGCAGTGCTAACCACTGAGCCACTGCAGTGCCCAGGGCCGGTTTTACTGCTGGACAATGTGGGTGACTGCCCAGGGTGCAATCTATTTGATGGGTGCTGTCGCCCACATTGCCCATAGCTAAACTCACCTCCTCCAGCGTTCCAGCGATGCACCTCCTCAAAGCGCTTCTACACAATGAGGTAAGTTGAATGCGACGGCACTTCTTAGATCCTTCGGGTCTTTCCGGCTGTATTCGGCAGCTGCCGGCAAGACCCAGAGGATATAAGGAGCGCCGTTGCATTCAACTTACCTCATAGTGTAGAAGCACTTAGAGGAGGTGCAATGTTGGAGGAGGTGAGTGAGGGGTGTGGAGCAGGGGGGTATCACGGGGCATGGGGGGGAGGTCAAGGGGCAGTTCGCTCAGGGTGTCAATAGGGCCAGAACCACCCCTGGCATTGCCTATATTATAAACAGCACATTGTGAAAGCAACACCTGACATCAAATGACAAATTCAACTATGGTATATGAGATGAGCTGCATAGTGTAAAAAACTTTATCAAAAGAGCCCTGGTTTTTAGCTATCTAGCTAAGTGACATGAATTCCCTAGAATTTACATATGTGTCTAATACAAATCTTTTACATTGACTTGTGAGACAAAGGTCAGTGAATAAGACAGAAAGATCAAGTAAAGAATGCACAGTTAGAGAGATTTGTCAGAGTTACAGGGAAAAACAGAGATAGAAAGGAATATCAAGTAAGAAGATAAAAGCTTGCACACATCCAGTTGACTTTTGGATATACCGTATTTATATACATTTCCCCATGAAGCAATGCCTTAACTGCCCCAGCCAGTTCACATAGAACTTATACATGTAGTAAAGGTTACATGTTTTCTAGGACAACTGACCTCTGGTCCCAGGAGTCCAGAGATTGACTTTCTCTAGGTGTTCTGTGCAAGGATATACAAGTGTTCAGTCTTATACTCCTTACGTTGAGTGGATGGATGTTTTATACTTGAAGTTTCCTTCTATTCTGGAAAATGTTAAAAGTTCAAGTAAAAGATAATCAAAGGATTAGTTTAATACTAGAGACGCCGTAAGCAAAAGCACAGAAGAAGGGAAGATATCAAAGAAATCCTGTTGCAGGCATGTACCATACAGTGACCACGACAACAAAGTATAAATAAACCATTATGGCAAATTAAGTGATCACTGATAGTTCTCATCCTGAAAAGGTGGCATGTCAATATCATCCCAATCATTAGAAATGAAAATATATCACAAAACAGGAGAAAAAACAAATAGTTAAGGGGAAAAAAAGGAAATATTCACCTTTATGTTAATATAATAAAACAGAATAATGTAGGGCCTCTTAATAATTGGTTAGGGTGAATAATTAATCAGGTTAAAGAAAAGTCAGTAAGTTTAAAGGAGAACTAAACTCAAAAAAATAAAAACCAACTTTTAAAATACTTACCTTATACTGAGCCAATTGATTACAGTCACAGCATGAGCTGTTCTGTAATTAGCTGGCTCCCGATGCTTCCCCCGATGCTTCTATACAGCAGCCAGCGCTGCAGCTCCTCCCACCCTGTTAAACCTCCGGTGTTTTAGGGCTTAAACATCATCACGTTCATTGTGAGAGCCAATGAGAATGCTCTCCACAATGAGCGTGATGATGTAGGAGGCTGGGAAAGGAGAAGAAGGAGCTGCACACTGGCTAATTACAGCAGAGCTCATGCTGTGACTGTAATCAATAGGCTCAGTATAAGGTAAGTATTTAAACAGTTGTTTTTTGTTTTTTGGCATTAAGGGGGTTATTCACTAAGGTGCGAATTCGACTGTCGAATTCGCAAACAGAGGATTCCCATAACAAATTTGCTACAATTTCCCCATTGTAAAGTCGCAACAATTTTTTTAATGTTAACATAGCGACAATTTTCCCATAGTAAAAATGCAACTGCGACAGTAGCAGCCTATTGCAACTGTCTTTGTCTGGTGAATTCGCACCTATACGCAACAATTTGGACTTCAGTGAATAACCCCCAAAGTCTCTTTTAAAGACTATTTTCTTCCTTCTTCTACGGTGTTTTGGAAAGAGTTGTCAAGAAATAAATAGCATTGCTCGGCGTCATGCACGTCCTTATAAATATTGTTAATAACTCAAAAGTAATCAAGTACAGAAAGGACTTTATAAAATACCTAGCCTAGAGGATATCCACACAGAGGTTTAATAAATGAGTTAAATGCCCTACAGCAACCAGTAATGTCTCTCTGGTTTACTATTTTTATTCCTAATTATATGCTACCACTGTAAGGTGTCTAGGGAACTGCATGCGTGTTTCTTTTTCTACATGATCTCAGTAGCTGATTACATTAGAATTTTTTTCATTGACAACACACATGGTACTACTGAACCAAGCTCTCTTGATTTAAACATGTTAAGTACAGTTTTACATCACGGGTTGTGTTAATTACTTTTTCATTGGCGATTTGCGCGAGGATAAAAAGTTTTATTTTCAGTGCCATGAGCTAGTCTGCTTCTTACACTTTTTCATTTTTAGTAAAAAATATCTTTTTTTTTTAATTTTTAAATGTGATTGACATAATATGAGCTTCATTGACTAAAGTCCAAATAGTCGCCTAGAGCTGTGAATTCGCATCTATCCTCCACTTCCTCATGTCCTCTTATTGAGCAAAGTCTGCGAATTGGCGAATACACAACCAATTCGGGGACTGTGCTTTTCCCATCATTCTGCGTGCGCGTGCACAGGTACTTCTGCTATCGACTAAACGGAGGAGTGGTGAGAAGGTGAGAACCTTGTGTTGACTAGGTGAACTAGTGATGTAGTAATGTGTAATTACTAGTAACTAGTAATGCGACTAGGGGAACGAGTGATGTAGTAATGTGTAATGACTAGTGACTAGTAATGGGACTAGGTGAACGAGTGCTGTAGTAATGTGTAATGACTAGTGACTAGTAATGCGACTAGGGGAACGAGTGATGTAGTAATGTGTAATTACTAGTGACTAGTAATGCGACTAGGTGAACTAGCGATGTAGTAATGTGTAATGACTAGTGACTAGTAATGCGACTAGGGGAACGAGTGATGTAGTAATGTGTAATGACTAGTGACTAGTAATGCGACTAGGGCAGGGGTCAGCAAACTTTTTTCAGGAGGGAGCCATTTCACTTCCTCCTCCGGCGGCGATAACCATCTTCTGAGCCGCTGGAGGAGGGAGGCGTGCCCTCTCCTGACCTCATGACCACCGACAGCCAATCAGAAGAGCCGTCGGCAGTCGTGGGCGGGGCTTGGACGTGGCTTCAGCAGTGCGGCCGAGCCACAACAAGGCGGCTAAGGAGCCGCATGTGGCTCACGAGCCATACTTTGCCGACCACTGGACTAGGGGAACGAGTGCTGTAGTAATGTGTAATGACTAGTGACTAGTAATGGGACTAGGGGAACGATTGATGCAGTAATGTGTAATTACTAATGATTAGTAATGCGACTAGGTGAACTAGTGATGCAGTAATGTGTAATTACTAGTGACTAGTAATGTGACTAGGTGAACTACTCCAAATTCACCTGTTTTTTTCTCTTTGTCATTTCAAAGTTGCAAATTGAGGGGTTGATGACAGAGTGCCAGTGTTGCGTCACTGCACTTCACTGGATTAATTTGCAGTACTGTGCATGACTTCTCATCTTACTTCTATCTGATTGACTATGCCACACTACGCATCTGACAGCATTTCCCGCTGTTCACCTGTTCGACAAGTGTATTCTCAACTTAGTCAATAGTGAGATGTAAATTTGCGACTATTTTGGCGATGCAACTCGAATTGAAGTTTGACAGGTGAATTCAAACTTTAGTCAATGAAGCTCAATATGTCTACAAGCCCTGTTGATTGTCATATAGCATGTAACATGGAAAGACCCGGCACTGTAGCATACAATTTACCTACTTCCAAGGTTCTGTCTGTCCATCACCTAGGATTCTACTACATTGAGCTATGTTTTCAGTTGCCTTTCCATTTCAATATAAAATTGCATTTTCTGTCTAGTACTTTTTGAGATTGCCTTTAAAGACCATTTAATTAAATCAGTATACCAGAAACCTGTTTTGCTAATCCTGACTATGAGACTGGGGCCTTAATTCACCATTGTGCGAAGTGAGCCGCGAATGGTATTATGCGCCCGCTGACATCAGCGAGCGCATTAAAGGGATTCCCCTCCCGGCGAGGAGACTCGAGTGCTCTCGCCGAGAGCGGAATCCCTTTAATGCGCATGCTGATGTCCGCATGCAGGACATCAGCATGCGCATAACACCATGTGCGAAGTGAGCCGAACGCTTCGCGGCTCACTTCGCACAATGGTGTCTACGTTTTTGAAGGATATGCAGTTTGCCTTTCGTTTTAACCTACCAATTGTTTTTTTATAGTCATTCTTAAACTGATCACTACATATTACAGAATAATGGGTGAGAATAGCAAGGTAGACAGAGTGGACTCATATCTCTTTTGTCTTTCTCGATGAGCTAATAAATTTATATACTGATATGCATGGAATTTATTTTACTTTTCCTATTGTGGGCACTTGTCTCCCATGTCCATATTATAATTGCATTATAAATGCTCAGCAATTTGTTACCCTGTAGTACTATAAACATACACAGCAATTCTGCCGGATCCGATAATGAAAAAATGATTCGATCATTTGATAAAAGACCGTATCCTTTTGGCTAGAGAAGGTGGATCCTCTGTAACAATTGTGGATTGACATAGGAAGCTACTGAAGCTTGAATTCTAACGTACCCCCCAGTTAACCCTCTTTCTTAACCTCACAGAGTTTTTCTGACTTTGCTCTGAGTGGATACTCAGGTCATGGCCTTAAGGGGAACTTCCTGCTCCTGGCGGGTTTAAAGAATAAAGGCAATCATACAAATGGTATTACAGAGCAGAAAGAAAGGCACAGAAAGAGATGAGTGCCAGCAGGCAAGCATTAGTCGTAGAAAGCAGAAACATGCATAGTCAGTAGGTAAAATATACAAGAGCTACAGATTGAAAACAAGCCAGAGATCAGAACTAATAAACAGAAGTCAAAGAACAGGTCGAAATCAGAAACAGCAGTAGGGTGTAAAACTAAGCTACAGGTCCAAACTAGGGTTAATAGAGAAAAAAGATCACACCTAGAGACCCAAAGCCCAAGGAAAAAGACAGCCCCGGAGCAATTCTAGAGGAGGGGGTGATTGACTAGTGAGGGAGCCAAT